>BFEA01000067.1:1099141-1114359 GCA_003427395.1 Chara braunii
TTGAACTTGAAGACTTCCCTCGATAGGATGAGCAACGCTATGACGAACTGTCTTCTGTAACCGCGCTACTTTCTGCGCGACGATGCTTTGGGGGAACGGATCGGGCTAATCGGGCGAAGTGTGGGGGATGAGGTTGACGGGGCAAATTGCATGGGTATCCTCGTTTTTTCTTTTCTCTCTTCGGTGATGTCGGGCCAGGGTCGGGGAAGTCCCGGGCGGACAGTTGAGGGGGCGCGCCATGACAGGCGCAATAAACAACGGTTGCCATAGGTTCTTTCTTGGTCTGCTGGGGCGAAGGGAAACGAGAATTTTGGCGTGATGACCGCGCAGGAACATCATTTTTCTTTTTCAAAATTTTCTTTCAACTAATGTCGAGCCCCCGTGGGCTCCTCATAATTGTTTTTCGAGTTTTTCGTTCTTCGAAATTTTCTTTTTCTGCAATTTGGATTTAGATAGGAATTTAGGAACTTCAAAATTTTTGTTGCGCTGTGCTTCTTGCTTCCGCGCGCCTTCCTGCGGCGGGAGCAGAGTTCTGACTGAGTGGCGCTCTTAATCTTGTGTGTAAATGTAACTTTTGGTGGGCGCAATTATAACTGTATCTCTCTTCTTGATTCTCTCGCCTTCTTCCCGCCTCCTTTCTTCCTGCTATGCATGTGCCTCCCTACGATCTGATTGGCCAAGATGTTGCATGCTCAGATCGATGTGTGGAGAGTGGCTACGTCCGCCTCGCCGCGGCCTAACCATGCAAAACGTAGGCACTTCCTTTCTCCTCCCCTCGTTCTCAAAAGCTCAATCCCGTATCTGTCGCGCATGCATCCAGTATCTGCTGCACATGCATGCACGCTATAAATTTTCCTCTCTCTTTAAAACTTTGGGAAACTCCAAGGATTAGCACGATCAGTGAGGGTCGGCTAACGTGTAAGTGAAGAGGTGAGTTGATGTGAGAGTTGGGCGACCCGACGAGTTGGTGCCAAGTATGCGGGGTTGACGTGCGGGCCACAACGGACTGTGGCGCACGGGCGAACCTGGCTTGCGTACACGGACAAAGCGGGGTGACGACTCCGTGAGTGATGCGAGACGACGGACTGTTCGCATCTGAGAAAGAGAGAGAGAAAGAGTGTGGGGAACAAACGGGTATTGCGACCTTCCTTTTTCTATCCTTTGTACAAAAAAATTGGTCTCGGGCGAAATGCCATCGTTTTCATCTCCGATCTATTTCCTCTTTGTGCTGATCCACTCTCCCTCCTCCTCTTTGATGCATGTCGATGGTTGGGAATTAAAACGTCTTGAGTTGTGGGATGTATGTGCCAATTTGCGCCTCATCTTTGCATGAATGAATGCATGTATGTATGACGATCCGAAGAACGCGTCACTGAATGGTTGCGCTGTGCGCCGGGGAAAAGTTGTGAGATTGCCATTTAGTTTCTTGTTGATATGAATGAATGGGGTATGACTCTGTTGAAAGCAAGGATGTCTGGGTTGRTGAGCGATTGCCTTCTGCTGTGCATGMCACGSKTTKTTACTTCAAGTTGGATWAGATGATCGCATGTTRGACTTTTGAAGGACCACCTWGTACACCAGAAACARTTYCGTCGACCGCAGGCGTGATCTCGAGTGCCCCCWYGTAAGTGCRACCGCCAKGATGYGGCTTACACGCGGATACACGAGACCCGCTCGCGGAAGCCTATGATGGGATCGACCCTTCTCCRTCGGTATGGACATTGAGACCCCTTTTTACGTCACGGGTTGCGAGAGTCTGAGGCATCAACGATTCCGGGAACATWGGGAACGRGAGCGTGCCTATCAGGCTGCGYGACCMCGGGCCCCGTTTYTGGAATTCCCTTACCACACTGGAACGGAGCGAGTATGCGAGTGGGACATCGAACGGGYCTTAAWCGYGATTCCCTTTTTGCCCCACTTTCCCCKYATACACGCCACGTCATCGCTGAACCTCGAATAGCCATCGTCGATACTAATTACCCTCCCTACCGCCTCGTAATCCCCTTTCACTGCCTTACGGTGGTCCCTTGGGGYGCGATCGGCCCTCACTGGCCACGGACCCTGTGCTCAGAGTGTCAGCAAGACCGCGATTACTGCATGGCGGGAKTTGTTCACCGACCCRGACTGAGGCAGACCAGCGATCTCACAGCCTCTGACTGAGACCAGCCTCGTCGGATTCCGAAGTCTGCCACGAGCGGCACCAGCGGTTGATCGCCCAACGTGACACACATAGCGTCCCGAGGGTCCATCAGATACGGGACCGACCGAGACGACGACACCGTGACTCCCACCGGAGGTAGCCCGGTCTCCCGAAGTCCAATATAACTCGGGATTACCAACTTGCTCAACTACCCCTAAGCTTGCCACCGGAGATCTCAGTTCTGACCTGGGACTCCACTTCAATTTCCAAAAATCCTTGGCATACCTCTTTTCGCACTTCCGGGCCCCCATCCCACTCCGAACAGAAAGTCGCGCTAGACGTGAGGTTGGGCATCACAATGCACCAACCAATAGCGTCTACGACAACTGTTTACAAGGTCCAAGGGTGCCGTTTGCACGAACGAGGCAAGGATTCCGTTTGCGAGAGGGCAGCAAAGCGCAAGTGCCGTTTNACTCTCAGAACTCACACCCCACTCTCTATCCTACACCCAGTTAGTAGCGCCACATCAGAACAGCCTCCTAGAGGCCAGCGCCAACCACCCTGGTGAAGAACAGGTCCTGCGATGAAGTCTTCAGTGCCGATGGACAACTCTGACGAAGGAACAGGCAGCTATGGCTACCACCACCCACGAGTACACAGTGTAGAGCCTCGATGTAGCCCGGCCAGACGCAGATACCCCAAGGGTAGATGCGCTGAGGATGCCCCAGCTACGGCAGACTCAGACTGGGCCGGCTATGGCTGCTGTCAACGGTGCGGTCTCAGGATGCCGCCTGCAGACAACTGCCAAAAGTCCCCAATCCATTTTCCCTCGACTATTAATAGACCTCTACTTCTGTTATCCTAGACCTAGACCAGACTGACTGGACCGAACGGTACCGTTGCAGTTTCGGTCTCTCGGCCTCTCCCTACCCGGCTATAGGCTATAGGACCGTTTATCGGTATAGGCCCTCAGGGCCTGTCCGTCCGAGGGGTAGCCCGGGTCTGCTATACGCAGTTAGGGTCAGTTGTAGGAATATCGAATTATTGCTGGGCCTGTATTTTTCCCAAATTTGCAGATATGTCCCTCATGAATATCCCTTACAGGTAGGTCTCTCGGTTAGCCCTCAGCCAAACAAAATTACAAATCTGACCTAAACTAGGACCCGAACGAGGCGAGGCCCACGCTTCACCCTCGGCCTACTGTACAGTCCACTGAGAATCTGCAGGTTTCATTACATACTTACCCCCCCGGGGAGAGCGAACCTCCGCGCCCATACTTCACTTCTGGTAATGATCCAGCAGATGAAGGGGGTTATGGAGATAACATTCTTGCCTGAAGAGGAAAACCTGAGATACTCACGGGGTAACCTATTCCCCTGATCTGTTCTGTAACAGCAAGGTCAGGAGGAGTCAATCTCAAAGTGTCAGTTGGTCTCGATTGCATCAAGAACCACGGGCTATGTGTCCGAAATTCAACGGGGTTTTTGAGTTGAACGGTTCAACTCCTATTCAACTCCGCGTTAAACCGAGTTGAACGTGGTACAACTCGGCCCGCGGATTTTGTTTTTGCAGGTAAAACATAAGTGAAAAGAAAATAAAAAAAAATGGGGGTATAGATTGTTTTGCTCTCTACATCCCCATATTTTTATTTTTATTTTTTTAGCATTAAAATTATTCAAAAAAAAAACAAAAACAAAACCAGACTCAAAACAGATAGATTTGTTTTTCTTTTTTCTTTTGATTGATTGATTGTTTGATTGATTGATTGATTGATTGATTGATTGGTGGGGGATGGGTCGCCCCCCCCACCCCCACCGAATCCGACACACACACACACACACACACACACACTCTTACTTGCGTGGGGTCTGAAGGCGGCCTTTTTTGTTTTTGTTTTTTTTGTTTATTTTTTTTGATTGATTGATTGATTGATTGATTGATTGATTGATTGATTGGTGGGGGATGGGTCGCCCCCCCAACCGCCACCCAATCACACACACACACACACACACACACACACACACACACACACACACACACATACATACTGGAGGAATATGGTCTAGGATTATCTACTAAGGTCCCAATATTTGTCCCTGGTCGGAGAGGAATGAAAAACGTTTTTTCAAAATTCCCTTTGAGGGCTGGTTTGGTCCCGAATAAGCGAGAAGGCGTGGGGTTGTGGGGTTATTTGGGAGAATGGAATAAGGAATAACAAAAAAAAGGGGGTAAAAGGAATGAGGTGAAAAGGTTTTTTGAAGTAACGGAGGGTCAGGGGATGTAGGCCTGCATATGAATGGATTGTCAACTTTCGGGGCCTAGTGGGATCTGGGTTTGCAGAGTTCCCCTGGTTGTGCATCCTCCCTCACTATGAGGAGGGACCCCTGCCCTGCACCCTAGGAGGGTTTTGTAGGATCCCTACTATTTGGAGTCGTGGTCCAGCGGTGTTTGCGGCGTCCGCTGTTTGATATAAGGGTCTCCGATGTCTGCGCTCCTCCTCTTTGTGGTGGTCTTCGTCCTGCCTTCAGAGGGGGATCGTGTGCCCATTCTGTTTGCGCATGTACTGTGTGCTTCCGGGCTGGCTCGTGATCCTGCCTATTGAGTATTCGGATTGCTCCTCGGTCTCGCGGTACGGATGGGAGTCCTGGCTAAGGCGCTGTGAGTCCGCCATCGATTCGTGCGCTTGCCTCCCGGCGAGCGGGTTGTGTTTCTGTCTTTCGGAAGGTGGTGCGGGTTCTATCGTATGGGCGACCTGGTTCTTGGTGCGATCGTCTTCCGGAGTTGCAGCTCGTTGGTGGCTGTCTCGRATTGCTCCTTGGGGCTCGCGYTGCGGAGGTGGTGAGATRGTGAAGCATGAGGGTTTGCCATCGCTGCCTGCTTTCGCCCATTATYGGTCATCACTGTGCGGCTGACGTGGTGMTGTACCGGGGAGTGGTGCTCTCCCTTGTCGTATGATTGCTCGTGGTCCGTGCGATGTTTGCGTGGAATGGTTGCGCGACGGTGGGGGCGCARAGTTKTTTCTCGAAGGGGTGCCGTGGATGGATGTGCGTGAGGGGGAAATGGTTGGGTCACCTGTGTAGGGTGCGTACGTGTATCGCGKACGGGCCATCACCTTGGGACGGACGAGGAGTGTTCGGATTATTGGAGAGTAGCGCAYGCTTCATYGCGTATGTGGSCTGGGTGGTGCGCAATCTTCTTGTGTAGAGGTGGCACTTGGTCAGCTTACTCCCCGTCCTCCTCGCATTCGTGACGTGGAGATTAGTCGTTGTCATTACTTACTGGAGGTTTGCCTGGCTCCCCTTCACCTCAGCGGATCATGGTGCCTAGCGCGGTAACGTTCATTGTGCTCCATTGTCCCACCTCCCACCCCCTGCCCCCCTCTGTGTGACTTAGCCAATGTCTTTYCCCACCTCTCTCTAAAGCCCTCTCTGAGGAATCCGGGCCATGCCCATGGAGATTCCTGTCCCTTTCAGTACGCTATGAAGGAGGCTTAGTTCTCTGAGGATCCGGTGAGGTGGATGTCGGTGAGAAGTACTTTAGGACGAGTTCCACCACCCTCCTATCATGCGTTGGCACAATGGGGCCATTCGACTGACTGGGATTTCTAGTTCTATTGCTATCCCCCCCTTTTTTTTCCCCTCCCCCCGCTTTTTGTGGTCTCCCGCTAACGTTGCCTGCCCCTCCCCGCCATGTGGTTTTTGTATCGTATTTCTGTGATTGGTTGTGGTTTGTTCCTTGCGTTGTTGTTTTGGCTTCCTTCGTAGGCCTTATTGTACGCATCACCGTTGAAGTTTTAGGAGCTTTTGATCGCTGAGAAGTATCTGGAGAATGGAGCTGTTAGCTGCTGCCCACGTCGCCCTCATCTTCTTGATTGCGTTCATGGCGTACTCGGCCTTCTTGTCATTTCTAGATCTACAGGTCATTCGTTCGGCCCAGCTAGGCGATGGTTGTCGTAACTCCTCCTCCCCGTGTTTCACGAGATGGTGTAAAGCCTAGCGGTTGTTTCAAGGCGTAGTGACGATACCGTGGGGGTTGATCATCTCTCGTCCGAATGGACATCATGGCAATCCCCGTCATCCCCCCTGGTCTACTCTCCACCCCGTTCTAGGTTTCCCTCCTTTTCGCCATTATCCTGTCCCTCTTCTCTCTCAGTGCGCTTTGTCGTGCCTCGTGGTTGGCTTGCTCTCCCTCCTTGTTTGCCTGTCCAGCGAGTCCTCCCATCCCGTGTATACTGTGCTTATTCGGGTTAGCAACTTGGATGGCTCTTCATGGCGTTGGGATTTTGGTATTGGTGTTGCTGGTACTCCTTTGGCACGCCTCGTCTCCTACAGTCTGTATATTCCCGCATGATTGCCATGGTCCCCCATGGATTCCTCCCTGAGGCCGGATTAGAGCTGTGGATTGCTGCAATTTGAGTTGGCGTGAGGCTTTGCCGTCCGTATTAATGTTAGTGTTYTGACCGTTCGGGCATTATTGCGCATGAGAGGAAATATGATTACTTCGGTATTGTCGGGGTTGTGATTCGCCTTTGTGTATTCATTTTGCGCATGGAGTGGTGCTTGTAGGTTTGTGGATCTGCCTTCGTGATTTTCGAATTCCGTCGTGAGGGATGGACTGTGGTTCGCCTGGAAGTCGTAGGGTTTCGGTGCTTCTCGGGGTACGATGGAGGGTCCGTTAGGAGAAACGTGGAGGCGGGTTAGCTACTTCATCCCTGAGAATCGTAGCTGCCTCGATGGATGATCAAAGTTGTGCACTAGGTTTGAAGGGTGAGGACTCGGTTACCGTTGTGTGTTCGGCAGGGTAGCGTGATACACTGAATTTTCTTTGGTGAGAATCTACGATCAGCATAGTGGGAGGTTGGGCTTGATACGAGGTCTCGTCATGAAGTGATGGTTGGTCGTGGGTGCGTCTTTGGTGGTGTGAGATGGGGAGGGCGTTTTACGTTGATGCCGGGATGGTTGGGAGTGTCGTGCGGCACGTGCTGGGGAACGACGCTTTGGAATTGCCTTCTTGAATTTCGGACTCCGTCGTGAGTGATGGACTGTGGTTCGCTTGGAAGTCGTGGGGTTTCACTGCTTCTCGGGGCACGTTGGAGGGTCCGTTTGGAGAAGCTTGGAGGCGGGTTAGCTACTTCATCTCTGGCAATCGTGGCTGCCTCGATGAGGGATCAAAGTTGTGCTTTGGGTTTGGAGGGTGACGACTCGGTTACCGTTGTGTGTTCCATGGTTTCGGTAGGGCGGCGTGATGCTCTGAATGTGCTTCGGTGGGAATCTACGATCAGCATAGTGAGAGATTGGGCTTGATACGAGGTCTCATCATGGAATGATGGTTGGTCGTGGGCGCGTTTTCGGTGGTGTGTGGCGGGGGGGGCATTTTGCTTTGATGTCGGATGGTTGGGAGTATCGTGTGGTACTTGCTGGTGAACGACGCTTTCGAATTGCTTTATGGAGGACCCAGTTCTTGGTGTGAATCATGCGCTAGCGACAGCGTGTCTTTCGGTGGGAGCTTTCCGAGCTTACTTTGGTCTTCGGGACGGTACTAGGCGTTATGATGAGAGGTTCACTGATGGTGTTGATCAATCTGATTTTTCTAATTGATGTTGATGCCTGGGGATTTCTTCCTTATGGCGGTTGATTATCTACCCCATATGCCATGAATGGATTGAATAGCGGTGTGATGGGTTCTGCGGTGTTTTGTATCTGGTCCTGTATGCATCAGAATTGTGACGTTGTCTTGACCTTGTTCAGGTGGCCAGTCTTGTCTGAGTATATCATAGCCATGAGGGCAGCGTACTCCATTTAGTTTTGATGCAGGGTAGGAGGCGACGGTGCTGACTGTGTGCTCTCACTGTTCGGATCGATGCCCGTATTCGACGTACTATGGTATTGGTGGATGTTGAGGCTTGGCTTGAGCTTTCCGCGTCCGATCCTTTTTTCGAAGGTTTCGTTGTTTGCCCTATTTGTAGAGTTTAATGGTATCGTGATATCTCTTTGTGTCTTGTGGAAAAGGGAATGATTGTCCCTTCTTGAGGATTGGCTCTTGTCATAATGACCATGGTGGGAATCGGTTGATCATCCTGATTGGAATGTACTTGCTTCCATGCCTTGGTGTTTGATTGTATACCCATGTCTTGAACATTCCGCATTATGGCTATGGGACATACTTTGCCTTTGATCGTTCCTGTGTCGTTTTTCCACCATCATCATTTCGTTGTGACCCCATGGTTGTTGTGCAAAAGCTATTTGGGTGTTGTTCATAATAATGCATTTTGAGATGCATCATGTTGTGACATTGTCACATGAGCCTCGCAATAGAAACATTACACATGCACAGGGATTTTTCCGTTCCTGCTTGCAACAGGGTCTGAATCCCAGTTGCTGTGGTGTTGTCTCTCTTGCGTTCCACCAACACCTTTCTGCGCTTGCATTTACATCGTGTGGGATTGCTACATGATGGTTTGATGCATCCCCCGAACGTGTCCTTGCCCCTCGTCCATATGTTGTTCTATGATCATGGTATGCATTTCCCTCACCATGTGTGTGTCTGTCCTTGTGACAGGTACCCTCCTTTTTGGACAATGGGTGGTACATTGATTTGCTGGTTGGAGATTCGAAGTGGCTCGATTTGTTTCCGGCTCTGGCCCATCCCACCCAGGCTCTTATTTCTCTTGCTTCCCCTAGAATCCTAGAGTTTGTCAGATTGTATTCTGTGGATGTCTCTCCCCCGTTGATTGCAGTCCTTTCATTTGATCAGTGGTCAGACCTGTTGTGGACAGCAGCGAATGATAAAGCTGGGTTCCTTGGCCTCACCAAGTACTTGGTCACCAAGGCGAAGGATATTGCTGGCGAGGATGAGCTGGTCTCAATTTGTATTGATGGTGACGTGGCCATGAAGGAAAAGGTGTTTATTGACTTGTTTGGTGCGGAGTCCAATTTTCATGCGGGTTTGGTCCAGAAGGACCCAGGGATGGTTGGTGATGATGAGGGGTCCGGTGAGGAGGAGGAGGAGGAGGATGATTCGCTTGCCTTGACGGAGGAGGAGAAAGCGTATCATTCTAAGTTACTGGAGGAAGGAAGATTGGATAAAGTGAAGGCGATCGCAGCCAACCAGAAGACCTGTGCCAACAAGTATGTACGTAATGCCTTCCTCCCCACTGTCCCGTCGAGATGGGTGGAGTCCCAGTCTAGGTCCGTTGATGACAGGCTTTAGGATCTATACACGTTCAACTATCTAGCTCCTATTCATGCTGATTGGTACAGGTTCCTAGCGTCTCTCACGGGGGAGGAAATGGTGAAGTGCAAGGAGAAAGCCCTCACAGAGAACACTACCTTTATCAGAGGGAATTACCCGCTTACCCCTGATGCGATGAAGCTCCCCGTCATTGGGGATTTTGACCGGACTAAGTGTAGTGTATCTGCGTCGGCACTTGCTGTGAGGGGTTTTCTGGGCCCTAAGGTACAGACTGCTATTGCGGAGTTGAAGCGCATATGGAATGTTGGTCGCCCTTATCTGAAGTGCCAATGTGTGGCGGAGGGAAAGGGGGACAGTGGTAAGAATATCTCATGTTGTGATGATGTCTTTTGGTACCTTCTCTCCGACCTTCATTACCTGTTCCCGGAGGCCCCGACCCTCAGAGCTCGTGCTCGTGCTTTCAGGGTCAGAGCGAGATCTACGTGGCGGGCAGTTGTTCTGTCCTTGGTGGTGTTCGCACACATGAGGGAGGTGATGGTGAAGATGGCTTTCAGTGTTGCAATCGATCCATCTAGGACTGCCCAGAACATTATTGATGATCCGGCCATCATGCTCCACAAGTTCCCTCGGACCATGGCTAAGTTCATCCTTCCTGCTCGTTACGTCCGCACAGCAGAGAAAACGAGGTTGGAAGTCGTCCCTGCAGCATCGGCCAAGAAGGTGAAAACGGCGCAGCAGTCCATATTGGAGTTCTACCCCTCCTGCTCGGACGGGGACCCCTGCGTCCGCCCAAAGTCAACCCGCTCCGTCGGCTACCAGCACTCCCCCATCTTCCACCATCACTATCCAGGAGGATGGCCAAGCATCCGCCTGCAGCAGACCATTGCGAAGGAGTCCGAGGGGCCTGGGCCTGGCCAGGGCTTCGCTGTTTAAAAACTGACTGCCATGGGTGATCTCTCTCGTTTCGTTTTGCAGGTTAAAGAAGAGCCTAGGGGTTTCATATCTCATGACCCTTCTGGCCGGTGCAGGTGGCAGAAAATCCTAACGGAAGGGAAGGAGTTCTTTGTGCATGTTGTTTATGCAAGCAGAATCATGGAGTCAGTCCGTTTCAGATTTATCCTTGAGATGGCCATTGATCAATTTTTTCCCCCTGATGCCAGGGCCTTGTTGTCTCGAATCGTCATTGGTTGGACTTATTTGAGCTCTCTTGAAGCAATTCTCTACAAGCCTGCCTCTGTGTTTCGGGATTTTGCGCTTGAAGAATGGTGTCAGTCTTGTGAAAAACTGCCTTCCTGCCCATGCTTCACAAAGCGTTTTTTGCCCTTCCACCACCCCTGCACCAGCAGCATGACGCAGCCCTTCCCCTCTCCCTCCACTCATGTCCTCTCCCTTGACCCAGGCATTTTTGCGCTTCCTAAATTGACGGAGCTCATATCGCATGGCCTTAATCACATTCCTCCCTGCCCTGCCAACCCCCATGCAACATTTCATGAGTTCTTCAAGGCCTGGCGTGCCGTGGTCTCCATCCTCTCTAATCGAATGCTTATTACCAGTGCAATCATGCAGTCAAGGGCGTCCGTGTTTGTTTAAGAGGAACTCAGGGCTCAGCTCGACTTTTCGCATCTTAGGAAGCATCAGGATCTCCCGTGCATCATTGAGTCTCATGCGGTCAAGCATGAGATTGACTTTTTGTCCAAGCGTCTGTTCATTGCCGGAACGGACAAGTCAGCTAACACTCTGTCGTTTGTGTGTATTCATCTTGTGAGGAAATTGGCTTTGGATAGGCTCAATAGCGTGGATTTTGTGCCAGTCTCCCTCACTGCTGGGGGAATACTGGATGAGGCTGCAGCCTCCCTCAACAGGATCATTCATGTTGTTCCCATGGGGCCAAGGAAACTTCCTTACCTCATGGCCTTATACAAACACCATAAGCTTGCGTTTCGTTGGCTGACAAATGCTTCTTTTTCCTTCCTCACCCCTGTGGCTTGTCTGTGTGATGCGGTCTCGAAATGCCTCACCCCTCTCGTTATGGCCCGATGCAAGGAGATCATCGATGGCTTGCGGAGTCTTCATGGAATTGATACATCTATTTGGTGGGCTATCGAGTCGGTCCAGGATTACTGCTTTAACCTCCCGGACAAGGTCTTCTCTGTGTTTTCCGCGGACATCACCAGATGTTTTGAGACGATTCCTATCAATGCCTCCCTTGATAGCCTGACGACTGCTGTGACCTTCTTTGTGGAGATGGCTTTCAAACCGCATCTTCCAAATGCATTGGGAAGTTTGTGAAGTGTAGATCGCGCCGGGATGGTTCCTTCGCCTGCTCCGTGGCCAAAACAAGGGGGGACACTCCTTCCTCCACGGTGTTCTGGTTGGATCATGAGGATGTTGTTGCACTTACTAACTGGTTGGTTGCCCACTGCTTTACTACCTTTGGTAGGCGATTTTGGAGGCATGCTTTGGGAATCCCCATGGGCCTGCCATGCTCCCCCATTTGGTGCACTGTGTATTTCTTCAAATATGAGTATGGCCTGATTATGAGACTTATTGACAGGAGAGTTGCACATCTTCTTCCATTGTTCAAACACATGTTCAGGTACATTGATGACCTCCATGCCATTAATAACCCTTTCATCATGAAATTTTTAAAGGACCCTCCTGAGGATGACGATGGCTTTTTTGCCTTGTACCCACTCTACCTCATCCAGATCAAGAATCAGACCGAGATCTTTGAACTATCCCCCTCTGGAGAAATTTATGGTCTGAGGGCTCAGTTTCTGAACGTGTCAATCGTGGTGACTTCTGATTCCGCCGGTACGTTTTACACCACGAAGTTTGACAAACGCTTGTTGTTGGATTTCCCGGTGGTGAGGTATGTGAAATACGCTTCGAATAGGCATATCCAGCAATCGCTGAATATCATTCTTGCCCAGGTTTCTTCCATCCTTGTCCTTTGCACCAGACCCTATGATGATGCTGATGAGATCCTTAGGGTAGTTACCTATATGGTTCAGAATGGGTTCCCCCTGCGTGGTTGCATCAACTGTGTGAATCGGGTCCTTAACTCCCCTCAGGATTTCCTTCCCCCCAGAGTGGATGTGGCGGCTGCGGGGCATCAATTTCGGGTAAGATAATCATACTCCATATTTTCACCTTTTCAGCTATGATGTTCTGTCTGTCTGTGTGTCATGATGGCCTCTACCGGTAAGGCTGCTGGGGTGGCTAGCGGGTACCTTGCCTAGGGCAGGTACCTGCTACCTGCCCTAGCATGCTACCCCTAGCGGGGGAGGGGAGGGTCACACACACACACACACACACACACACACACACACACACACATACATACTCGAGGAATATGGTCTAGGATTATCTACTAAGGTCCCAATATTTGCCCCTGGTTGGAGAGGAATGAAAAACGTTTTTTCAAAATTCCCTTTGAGGGCTGGTTTGGTCCCGAATAAGAGAGAAGGCGTGGGGTTGTGGGGTTATTTGGGAGAATGGAATAAGGAATAACAAAAAAAGGGGGTAAAAGGAATGAGGTGAAARGGTTTTTTGAAGTAACGGAGGGTCGGGGGATGTAGGTCTGCATATGAATGGATTGTCAGCCTTCGGGGCCTAGTGGGATCTGGGTTTGCGGAGTTCCCCTGGTTGTGCATCCTCCCTCACTATGAGTGATGCGAGACGACGGACTGTTCGCATCTGAGAAAGAGAGAGAGAAAGAGTGTGGGGAACAGACGGGTGTGAATTGCGACCTTCCTTTTTCTGTCCTTTGTACAAAAATTTTGGTCTCGGGCGAAACGCCATCGTTTTCATCTCCGATTTATTTCCTTTTTGTGCTAATCCACTCTCCCTCCTCCTCTTTGATGCATGTCGATGGTTGGGAATTAAAACGTCTTGAGTTGTGGGATGTATGTGCCAATTTGCGCCTCATCTTTGCATGAATGAATGCATGTATGTATGACGATCCGATGAACGTGTCACTGAATGGTTGCGCTGTGCGCCGGGGAAAAGTTGTGAGATTGCCATTTAGTTTCTTGTTGATATGAATGAATGGGGTATGACTCTGTTGAAAGCAAGGATGTCTGGGTTGATGAGCGATTGCCTTCTGCTGTGCATGACACGCGTTTTTACTTCAAGTTGGATAAGATGATCGCATGTTGGACTTTTGAAGGACCACCTAGTACACCAGAAACAATTTCGTCGACCGCAGGCGTGATCTCGAGTGCCCCCTCGTAAGTGCAACCGCCAGGATGCGGCTTACACGCGGATACACGAGACCCGCTCGCGGAAGCCTATGATGGGATCGACCCTTCTCCATCGGTATGGACATTGAGACCCCTTTTTACGTCACGGGTTGCGAGAGTCTGAGGCATCAACGATTCCGGGAACATAGGGAACGAGAGCGTGCCTATCAGGCTGCGTGACCACGGGCCCCGTTTTTGGAATTCCCTTACCACACTGGAACGGAGCGAGTATGCGAGTGGGACATCGAACGGGTCTTAAACGCGATTCCCTTTTTGCCCCACTTTCCCCTTATACACGCCACGTCATCGCTGAACCTCGAATAGCCATCGTCGATACTAATTACCCTCCCTACCGCCTCGTAATCCCCTTTCACTGCCTTACGGTGGTCCCTTGGGGYGCGATCGGCCCTCACTGGCCACGGACCCTGTGCTCAGAGTGTCAGCAAGACCGCGATTACTGCATGGCGGGAKTTGTTCACCGACCCRGACTGAGGCAGACCAGCGATCTCACAGCCTCTGACTGAGACCAGCCTCGTCGGATTCCGAAGTCTGCCACGAGCGGCACCAGCGGTTGATCGCCCAACGTGACACACATAGCGTCCCGAGGGTCCATCAGATACGGGACCGACCGAGACGACGACACCGTGACTCCCACCGGAGGTAGCCCGGTCTCCCGAAGTCCAATATAACTCGGGATTACCAACTTGCTCAACTACCCCTAAGCTTGCCACCGGAGATCTCAGTTCTGACCTGGGACTCCACTTCAATTTCCAAAAATCCTTGGCATACCTCTTTTCCACTTTCAGGCCCCCATCCCACTCCGAACAGAAAGTCGCGCTAGACGTGAGGTTGGGCATCACAATGCACCAACCAATAGCGTCTACGACAACTGTTTACAAGGTCCAAGGGTGCCGTTTGCACGAACGAGGCAAGGATTCCGTTTGCGAGAGGGCAGCAAAGCGCAAGTGCCGTTTTATCAATTTTCGACGACCTGCACCAAACGTTTCGACCAATTTCTGCCTGCGCGCCGTTTCGAAGATCCAAGGGTGCCGTTCCGACCAATGTCGTCTGCCTGCCGCCCAATGACCGCGACAATAGCGGTCCTACGTGGTCCCGCCCCTTGCTAGGCCCCAAACCTCAAAATGCCCACCCTCCCGAACGACCACTGACGTTGAAATTTGAGTGACGTTGAAATGTTCGCAACCCGCCGGGTTGCGTTTTCCCCCCCTGAGACATTTTCGTCGTTGTTCGTTATACCGGTCGTTCAATCGGGCCCATTGGTCGTTCAAAGGCTGGTAAAATGAAAGGCACTGGCATTTAGGGGGGGGGCGCAGTTCAAGCAAACGCAGGGCCGGTATTTGCCCGTGGCATTTTCCTGGGAACCGGTAGGTGGCCGTGGTCTAAAATATTTTGAAACGGCGTGGGGGCCGCAGGTCCTTGAAATTCAAATATGAAACGGCGTGGACCCAGGCCTACAGCCTCATGCCCAGCCCACCCACTTCAGCCCAATCGGCCTAGTCACTGTTCTGGATGATTTAGTCTGAATCTGGAAGCAGTTCTGAGCCAGATTCAGAAACAGAGATGTTCTCTCTCTCTCTCTCTCTCTCTCTCTCTCTCTCTCTCTCTCTCTCTCTCTCTCTCTC
>BFEA01000067.1:1123808-1142456 GCA_003427395.1 Chara braunii
GTGTGCACAGACCAACGGTCCAGCGGTAACCTGTGCACAGACCAGCGGTAACTTGTGTGCACAGACCAGCGGTAACTTGTGTGCACAGACCAGCGCAATTTGTGCAGAGCTGCGGCAATTTGCGCACAGACCAACGTTAACTTGCGCACAGACTTGATCTTGCGACGGGAACTTGCGCACAGACGTGATTGTCATATCGTAGTTATGATGGTGATGGTGATGGTGATGATGATGATGATGATGATGAGCCATCTGTCACGACCCATGAGCTGCAAGTTGAGCGTGATTTGAAGCCTCGACTTGCTCCATGATTGATCAATAGGTCACTAAAGTCTGCTAGGTAATGGGCCTCGCTGCACTACTCTCGACATGCACAAAAGACAAAAATCATGGGGGTGTATCTTTCCGTAATCTAGCGGAAGATTCACTCTCGTTTTGCACATTTCGAGAGTAGTGCAGCGAGGCCCAATATTACTATTTAGCGAAGCGAATTGCTCCGTGAACGATCGCTACTGCTCGCTGCCGTTTTCCCCCGGACATAACGCACCCTGATCATGAATGTATACAACCTATATTGCCGGTCAGGTACATCCAAAATGAGGGTGCGTTGCGTTCGGTGGAAGACGGCAGCGAAAGAGGACTCCTCTAAAGTCAGCTAGAGGCTTGTAGCGAAGCGAATTGCTCCGTGTGATTGGTCGAGCGCTACTGCAGTTTAGCCAACAAGGTCACTGACGTCAGCGAGGTAAGATTATGCTAGCGAAGCATTTGGTCGTCGGCGCTGTCCAAATGCACTTATTTTCTGATTGCTCTGCCCTCGTCAAGAGCGACGATCACGGAGCACGTCGACTCGTCGAGTGTTCAACTCCCTCTCCTGCATTTGGTCGTCGGCGCTGTCCAAATGCACTTCTTTGGTCGAGTGTTCACGTATAATGAGGATGATGAAGTAGTGTGCTTGCGTGCGCGTGCGCGTTCACATCTCCTCCATCTCACAGTGATTATGTATATATATACATATATATATATATGATAGTCTACTTTGATTTTGGTTAAGGTAGATTATCATTTACAGTGTAATCAGTGAGGGGATTCTGCAGACTGTTGCGGGTTCAGCCTCCTGATGAGTCGGTGAAACTCCGACGAAACAGTTTGTCACAGCCCCTCGTTTGTTGTCCTCTTCTCTCTCTCTGCCTACGGTTTACCGGGCAGTTCTGTTTGTGACGATATATATATATGTATGATGCATCCCTAGATATACTTGTATATATGTATGTGTGTATCGTCATATAGTATATGCCATTATACGTGCATATGATGCGCACGGCTCTGCTTGTGCGCGGGGTTTCGCATTTGCGTACCCTTGCGCGTCGCAATGTCGATCGTTCCGCTTGCGCATGCGCGCGCATTCCCTTGTGCATCCTTGGCGCGAGACGACTTTGCATCCCCCCGTGATGGAGGCCATGCTCGTACTGATTCACTCACTGTTTTTTTTTTTTTTTTTTTTTTTTTTTCACTCACTGGGTTTCGCTTCTCCCGCTCATGAGTCTCAGAAACTGTTCATGCGCACGGCACTGATGCGCGGGAAAGGGCAACGCCAGTGAGCGGATCATGGGCGGGAAAGGCAAGGTCCCACTTGCACGGATTAAGAGATTCTGGCCGTCGATCTCTGCTATCTACGGTCGCCGACCAGCTTAATTCGTGTAAGTGGGACCTAGCCCCGGGAAAGGCAAGCTTGTGTGTGCATCATGGGCGGGAAAGGCAAGCTTGTGTGTATATCATGGCAACAGCACTATAAGAAGGAAGTACTTTCTCATTGGCGCATGTTGGAGCTACTGTGAACTTGCTTCGGGCCTCGCCACACCAGTCTTGAAACGGGGAAATACGTCAAGAGCTGTCAGACGTTCTCAAGAGTTGGGTTTTCAAGAGTTTTCGGCCCCTCGCCACACAGCACTCTCGAACGCGCCATGCCGTTCGACACAGGATGAAAAACGACAGTCATACAGCTAGCTTTGTTTTTTTCGCATGGCGTCAGTATAACGGCCTGACAACAACTCTTGAAAATCAATAGAGAAGTCCGTCAAGGGCTCGGCCAAGCAGCCTCCTGCACTACTCTTGAAATGCACAAAAGACAAAAATCATGGCCGTGTATCTTTCCATGTTCTAGCGGAAGATTCACTCTCGTTTTGCACATTTCGAGAGTAGTGCTGCGAGGCCCAAGGACGCTTGGAAACGCATGTGTTGCAGGCAGGCTGGGGTTTTGAATCTTTCAAGAGCCCCTCTTGAAAGAAAGGGGGTTTTGAGAGGGTTTCAAGAGGCTGCCACTCTGACAGCTCTTGACTGCGCCAAGTGGCAAGAGGCTGTGTGGCAAGAGGCTGTGTGGCGATGCAACAACTCTTGAAAACTACAGTTTTCAAGGGCCGCCTCGCTGCACTACTCTCGAAATGCACAAAAGACAAAAATCATGGTGGTGTATCTTTCCATGTTCTAGCAGAAGATTCACTCTCGTGTTGCACATTTCGAGAGTAGTGCAGCGAGGTCCTTAGGCCGGAGCAGTCGTGGCCGGTGATGTCATTACGTATTTTTTTTATTGAATGTGTTTATTTTCCTTGAGGTTGATTTTTTTTTTCTTTTTCTTTTTTAAATAGAGGCTCCATTCTTTCGTGGGGAGCAGCACGTGTTGGGAACCGGGCCCAACGTCCCTCATACCATATACTGAGGCCGGGGTCCTCACAGTCTACCCGGATTAACTCAAGAATCTGCTAAACTGTTAGGACCGGCAGCATTACCCGGTTTCGCTTCCAGTTGCTATAGAATGAGAGAGGTAAGGAATTGACTGATGAGAGCGAAGTAGTACAGTTCTGAGGAAGAGGATAAAGGACTGAGAAGAATGTTAGTGGAGTAAAGAATCATGGCAAGTAGTACAGTTCTGAGGAAGAGGATTAAAGGACTGAGAAGAATACAGCTGTATGTAGTCACCATGTGCGTTCTATTTGGGAAGGGGTAGTGAGGAGGGAGGTGAGAGGGACATATGGCGGGATGCTATACGAATGAATGGGGAGAAATGGAAAAAAAAGAAAAAAAAAAAGGGATAGGTGCAGAAAGTGTCAGAAAAAAATAATAAAAAAAAGAAAATGGAGCAGAAAGCCTATTCGCGGATAGGGTCCTCAGGGCTGAGGTCCCACTAAGAGGTGGACCCCACTG
The DNA here is from genome assembly GCA_003427395.1 of Chara braunii. Lineage (NCBI taxonomy): Eukaryota > Viridiplantae > Streptophyta > Charophyceae > Charales > Characeae > Chara > Chara braunii. The sequence continues at coordinate 1,127,007 of BFEA01000067.1, forward strand.
GACGGCGGCTGGAAAACCCGCGAGGCCATTAAAAACGGCCCACCATCGTCGGAACGTGTTTGGCAGATTTTGTTGGCACCCCACCGCGACCGCAAACTTTGGCAAACTTTGGCATTGGAAACGGCCGCACTTGCCCGAATAGGGAACTTGAAAGGCCAGGTCCGAAATAGGAAACTTCCATAGGGGCACCGGTCCATAACGGCCGCACTTGCCCGAATAGGGAACTTGAAAGGCCAGGTCCGAAATAGGAAACTTCCGTAGGGGCACCGGTCCATGGCCTTCTGTTGTGGCTGTACGCAGGTCCAAAAAATGGTCCCCTCCACCGCTGCGTGGACCATGCCGTCTGGCCATCCGATGCCATCGGAGAACAGCCCCCCCCCCCTACTCTGCTGGGGGCCTTGTTTGGAAAAGGAATGCTGCGATAGGGCAGCCATTTTCCAGACCGCCCACCACGCCCCGTCAGCGTTTTGGCAACCCCTTTCCATCACCCGTTTGGAAAACCTTTCCAAAGAGGCTTTCCACACCTCTTTCCGCCGTCCGGTGGGGTCCACCTCTAACTGTAGCAAAGAGGGTTGGATAAATATCCTGAATCTGGACGTGTTTTAAGCAGAGATGTGGAAAAGCAGTTTCAATCTCGACATTCCGCACCACAAACAAGTCCAGATTCAGGTGTTCAATCCAATCCTCTTTGTTAGTGGGACCTCGCCCCAGTTGGACGACGGGCCTCGCTCCACGACTTTCCACATGCACAAAAAACGAAAAATATTATCTTCCAATGTTTGAACCTTTTTTTTTTTTTTTTTTTTTTTTTTTTTTAAAKCTATATTCTTCTCTCAATTTCACCTCATTTGCGCATGGTGAGTCGTGGAGCGAGGCCCGATGCTGGAGAGGACGACCTCTCTCCCTTTCCCCCTGAACACATCGCCTGGGCATTAGATTTGAAAGTTGCACTGAGTACAGCTATATATAGTGACGAAGTTTTTTTTCTTCTTCTTTTTTCCGAACAATCAACTGAATCCTTTCTTTTTTTTTTTTTCTTTTTTTTTTTTTTAACTTTGCTTGTGGTCGGTTTGAATAGCCGACTCGAGTCGAAGTTGTATCTGACTGCCTGTGCTATCGTTCGAGGCACAGTGCAATGGGATGAACCTTCTTTTTTCCTTTTTTTCAAAGGAGGCGACGGTCTTGAGATATCATCATTGAGCTGACCGGCCCCAGGCAATTCAGAAATTCAGAAATATTTGGGTTTACTCGTCAAGTTCCGTCATCTAGGTTCGAACACGGGTCTGTATTTCAACAGTTCAATGGTGTACCCACTGAGCTAGGCTCTTGGGTGGATGAACCTTCTTGTGCGCAGGGCAGTGATCTATTCCTGGACCGCATATATGCGCAGGTGCATTCTGATCCGTTCTTTCGGATACCGACAGGAAATTTGTGTCCTCGTTCCCCCCCCTTTTTTTTTTTTTTTTTTTTTTTCGCTTGCAGTAGGCTTGCGAGCTTGTAGGTGTATGGGACTTCTTGGATGGGGTGCACCTGGAGGTACCACCAGCAGGCGCTTTTCTGGGAGGCTTCCACTTTCGTGGGCTTTTTTGGGAGGATTCCCTCCTTAGGTATAGGGTGTTTTTCGGAGGGTTCCACTTTCGTTGGCTTTCTTTAGGAGGGGTGTACTTTGGTACGTCAACTTCAAGGTGAAGTGGTCATTTGGAGCATTTTTTTGTTTTATTTTTCCTATATCTTCTTATTGCTAACCGGATTGGAACGCAGGTCTGCGAAATAAAAAAGGTCACAACAGACTCTCTGTCCAGACTTGACAGGTACTTGAAGAATTAGGGCATCGCCACACCACTCTCGAAATGTGCAAAATGAGAATGAACTTCCGGCTAGAACATGATCAGATGCACCTGACATATTTTTGTCCTTTTCACATTTGGAGAGTTGTCTGGCGAGGCCCTTAGGCTGCAACTCGGAACATTGGGTCTCTCGCTCCACTACTCTAGAAACAGGCCATTTCTTGAGTGCTGCACCGCTCCACCTACTCTAGACGCCAGGTCTGGAATCCGGGTTCTTGAGCTGTCAGTCTGCACTCAGGAAATTGACGAGAAAAGAATCCGTCCTGGCTCCACTACCTCATGAAATGCACTCACCGAAATGCTTTTCTCGAGTTGTCAGAAACTCCTCTCCTGTGGCACTCTTGAAGGTTCAAGAGCGCCTCGCTCCACTACTGACCAAATCTGCAAAATGAGAATGAGGCTTGGACCCCACTGGCCGGTGGCCTGGAAAAGATTTCCACAGGCGTCATGTAGGGACTCCACCAGGCCGCCAGGAACAGTTTTGGGGGAATGCCCACCTCAATGGGCCTCGCTGCACTACTCTTGAAATGCACAAAAGACAAAAATCATGGCCGTGTATCTTTCCATATTCTAGCGGAAAATTCACTCTCGTTTTGCACATTTCGAGAGTAGTGCAGTGAGGCCCAATTTCATACCCCACCGTTGTTTTGGAAACACTGTTGGCTGTGTTTCTACATGGCACCGCTGGCGGCTGGAAAAGTCTACGCCAGAAACAGGAAGTCGTTTTCCGAAGTCCCCTCCAGCATGGCAGGGAGGGCAAAGGGCCATCCGTTGGCATAGGAGGCCGGCAGGGTGTGGTGCAGTCCACGGGCTGCATGGACTTCCGGCTGGACCAAGATGAGAGGCACCATGATGTAACATGTCCGCTGGTCCAAGAGGGCCATCCACTTTTTTTTTTTTTTTTTTTTTTTTTGGCAAAACAGAATACTTGTATGAAAACAGGTCAAACCGAGGCTGGGGACCTCACAATTCAACCGGGAGTTATCCTGGCAGCATCAGCCAGTTTAGCTTACGAGCCAAGCTCACCTGGGGGTAAATGGCTAATCTAGGCACAGAGTTGGCCGATCCTGGGCCGCTGTCCTGAAGCCTCCCCGATGCTTTTTTTCTTTTTTCTTTTTTCTTTTTTTCTCCCTTTTTTTTTTTTTTTTYTYYYCCCYTYYTYCYYCCYTTTTTTTTTTTTTTTTTTTTCGAGATGGAATTTTATTTCGAACGGGCCGGTGCGCAAGGCTTTCCAGCGACACTGGGCAGCTTTTTGTGGCCAAGGGGCTTTTCCAGCCGCCGGCCAGCGGGGTCCAAGCCTGACTCTTCCCCCTCGAACATGGGAAGATACCCCTCGAACATGGGAAGATACCCCTCGAACATGGGAAGATACACTGCCATATTTTGTCTTTTACGCATATATATGGCGAGAGGTGGACCGAGGCCTTTCTTCAACGGTTCATGGGTGTTGTAGCAACTGACCTACGCAGGCCGGTGGGTATAGAGTTGGCAGGCTGGGAGCGAAATGGCTTCTTGCAGGGTTCCACGTGGGGCCTCCTTGCGTCTGGATGACGTCTGAGGCCATGCTCACACTACGGTAGGACGGCTTTGACTCCGTTGTGGACCTGATTGCGGTCAGGTGCATCCGTAGTTGCGGTCAGATACTTTTTTGTTTTGTAGGTCCGATTGCGGCTGGATTCGAACTTGGGCCTGTATTTCAATAAGTTCATTGGGTGGACCAACCGAGCTGCCCGTTGGCTCAGAACATTTTGCTGGGTTTTCAGCTAGGAAAGGGGGTTTCTTTTGGAGGTGCCACTTTCGGGGATTTGTGAGGACACGGAGCGTGGTCCCACTAGCCACGAGGATCGGATTGAATGCCGGAATCTGGACATTTTTGCGCACAGGTGCAGGAAATCGAGATTGAACTGCTTTTTTGCATCTTTCCGTCAGACATATCCAGATTCGGGCATTCAATCCGATCCTTGTTGCTAGTGGAACCTCGGCCCCGGCCTCTTCTTTTTTTTCTGACGAATCAAATGTTTTTCTTCCCCCCCACCAACGCCCCCCCCCCCTAAAAAAAAAAAAAAAAACTGCTACAGGTAGCGTGCGTATGCCCTGAGTCTGTTTTCCCGACCGGAAGTGTCTGGCAGTGTTTTGCGCTCGGAAAGAACGAACCGGCGCCTTGTCTCACTCGCTTCTTTGGACCATGAGCGTCGCTGCACTTCTCTCCACATGCACAAACGACAAAAAATATGGCGATGTATGTTTCCGTGGTCTAGGGGACGATTCATTTTCCTTTTGCACATTTCGAGAGTAGTGCTGCGAGGCCAGGACCCATTTCTCGATTTATGCGTGCGTGTGTCATCCTTGCGCAGGGGTGTGTAGGCTGGCGGCGCCAGCCTGTTTGGTCTGGTAGCCGCAAACCCCGACCGTTGCTTTGAAGGGCGTCGTCGCCACAACACTCGAGAAATGTAAAAAAGACAAAAATGTGGCAGCCGCATCTGGCCATGTTCTAGCGGAAAGTTCATTGTCATTTTGCACATTTCGAGAGTGGTGTGGCGATGCCCGAAAACGTGCACCTGCAAATGGCTATTATTTTTTACCTTCCTCACACACTTTTTTTTTCTTCTTTCAGAGGTCCTTGAGCCTGAGGTCATGAAAGCAGGAGAATCACCTCCCAGGGCACTGTTCCACTAGCACACGAGTCATGGCCTTTTTTTTTTTTCTTTTTTTTTTTGCTGATGTCATGGCCTATTTGGACCTGTGCGGCACTGTAAGAAATGGAAGAAAAGTAATTTTAAAGACTTGAAAAAAAGAAAAATGGTGACGTTACATTTCCCAAGATGGGAAGGAGGCCGACTTTTGAAAGTGCTGCCGTCCCACTAACCCTCCCGTCCCCTCCCCCTGCTCCCCACCCAGCCAATGCCTAATCAGGACAGAGTGGTACGTGACTGTTGTTGCAGTCTCGCATACCACCGCGAGGGAGTCCTTGGTGTGCCTGATGGGACTCCCTTCTCTGACGGTTGCCATGCTGAAGTGTGCAGTTCATATATTTTGAGAGAAAAATCAAGTACAAGTACTGGATGGGGTTACAATTGAGGGGGAAAAAGAAGGGGGTCAAAACCATGCCCTTCGAGTACTTGAGTTTTTGAAGAGCTGCCAATCAAAACGAGTCTTTCTATTTCCTTTTCCGGCCTCCCATTCTTGGAAACGAAAAGAAAAGCACAAAAACAAAAAAAAATCAAAACGAGTCTTTCTATTTTCTTTTCCGGCCTCCCATTCTTGGAAATGAAAAGAAAAAGCACAAAAACGAAAAAAAAACACCACTTCAGAATATAAATCCATAGCAATTTCTCTGCCATCCGATTCTTCTGCGTCAGTGTTCGTCCCGCAGATGTCCCATAGGTGTTTCTGGGGCACAGTTTACCTTACTCCTTTGTTAGTGGAACCGTGCTCCGGGGCGGTGTTCCACTTGTCCAGGTGGATAAAGCTCAAAAAAAAAAAAAAAAAAAAAAAAAAAAAAAAAAAAAAAAAAAAAAAAAAAAAACCAAACAAAGGAAAAAAAAAAAAAAGGGGGAAAAAAAACAAAAAAAAAAAAAAAAAAAAAAAAAAAAGCACTTCCCGAATTCGAGTCGGCTGGTGGATGGCTGCGGTCTATTCGTGGGGAGCAGGAAACGGTGACTTCGTCTCCCCCGAACACAACGCACCCTGATAACGAATGTATACAAGCTATATTTCCGGTCAGGTATATAGCCAAAATGAGGGTGCGTTGTGTTCGGGGAAAACGGTAGCTGGGGTTCTAGCCTTCCTCTCGTGTATCCATGTGGGCCCGGTGCCGCCGTGAGATGATCAGATCGGATGGCAGGAACGGGTGCGCACTGCGCACTGTTGAATCCATGGGCCTCGCTCCACTACGCAACACTTGCACAGGGCGCATACAGTGGATTGGTTCAGAGGTATGCACACTTGGCAAGCGACTTGCGCAGACTCGAAGCAGTGAGATACGCAACACTTGCACACGGCGCGTACAGTGGATTGGTGCAGACGTACGCACACACTTGGCAAGCGACTTGCGCAGACTCGGAGCAGTGAGATACGCAACACTTGCACACGGCGCGTACAGTGGATTGGTGCAGACGCACGCACACACTTGGCAAGCGACTTGCGCAGACTCGGAGCAGTGAGATGAACAGTTTTTTAGCAAGCCCGATTCACCGAAGCACCACATCGGACATCTTTTTTGACGAACGACGAATTTTTCTTTGCGGCAGGAGAAAGGGACCATGACGCGCAGCCACATCGAACATCGTTTTTTCAGAAATGACGATTGTTTTTTTTTTTTTTTTTTTTTTTTTTTTGGGCCCGATTGACCACGGATCAGATATTAAACTGATCAGAACAGATACTACATTTGATCTTAGCCAAAAGTCGTGGCATTTGTTCCGTTGGAACTTGAAAAAAAAAAAGGTCGTGGCATGAGCTTTGCCTGGCCGGAGAGCCTCGCTCAGCTCAGGGCTGCGGCCACTTTTTGTAAGGGACGCCGCTGGGCCCGTTTCCCGGCTTGATATCAATAAAGATTGATCTTCTTCCAGAAAAAAAAAATAAAAAAAATAAAGGTCGAGAAAGGTATGACGATTGTTTTTTGCTTATTGGCAACAGAAGAAAAGGGACCATGACGCGCATATGCCGTGGACTAGGAGGGTATATTGCGTTTGTGACACGTTCCGTTGTTGTTGTTTTTTTTTTTTTTTTTTTTTTTTCTGCTTGTATGACATCGGACATCTTCTTTGACGAACGCCGATTTTTTCTTTGCGGCAGGAGAAAGGGACCATGACGCGCAGCCACATCGAACATCGTTTTTGAGGAAGGACGATTTTTTTTGGGCAACAGAAGAAAAGGGAACATGACGTGCACATGCCGTGGACTGGGAGGGTATGGCGTTTGTGACACGTTTCGTTATCTTTTGCTGTTTGTGTGTCGCGCACGAGCCATCTGTCTGGAAATCGAGGGCATACTCACAGTACTAGTACTTGGGCAAATGTTCCTGACTACAATTCCGCCCAGATGTGGGTGAATCTGACAGCGAGCACTTGGCAGAGCTTAGCAGAAGAAGTCCTCGTCTGAGTTGGCCTTGAGGACGGCGTTTTTTCTTTCCTTTTTGTTCTTTTTCTTTTATTGTAAAGTAAGCTGTATTCTTCTCTCATCTTCTTGCCAGTACTCATCTATCTCATCCTCTCGTAGTCAAGGGGGAACACCAACAACCGGTATCTCCCCCTAGCCCATGGGGTAGGTTGGCACCACAGCAGTGGTGCAAGATCAAGGCTGTACCAGTCCCTCGTCACGGTGATGAGGGGTGGGCAGGCATTGCCGATGTCGGCGGTGCTAGCACCGAGCAATGGCCAGTCGCTGCATCTCCCCCTATCCCTCCCCCCCCCAACCCCACATGGCAGTTTCTAATGGCCAATATTGTCGCTGCATAGCAACAAACAACATCGGCCAAGGTCCTGCCAATGATGGCTTGGGGGCCCAACGCGTTATCTCTAGCCCGTAGAACACCATACTTGCCCAGGCACGTACGTGAGGACAGTGGGGATTGAACCCACGACCTCCTGAATGAAACTTCCATGCCTTACCAACTGAGCTAGGCCCGCAGGCTGGGAGAGCGTTTTTTCGTTTGTTTTCCTTCGGTCTACCTTATCAAGCAGGACGGCGAGCTGGAAAAGCCGTTCGTGTACGCTACTACCACGTGTATGCTGCTTGGCTTCACGTGTGAACACGTGTGCATGGATAAAGCTTCAGAGTCCAAACCATGCCAAGAGTTGTGAGGGCGTGGACCCACACCACATAGGGCCTCACACCAGCAGTGACAAAAATGTACCTTGCCGCTTTATAGCAGAATATGCGTCCTCCATTTACACATTTTGTGAGTCCGGCAAGGCCTTGCAGCTTCATGGCCTCCGGTACATCCCTGAAATTGGAAAGGCCCAGGCGTTTGGGCCTCGCCACACTACCCCCAACTCGGAGAGAAAATGCCCATTTTCAGGAGTGCACTGTCGCCACACCAACTCCTGACTTGGAGTTGTCAGAATGAATTCGGGAGTGGTCAGGAAGTGGGGTTGGAGAGCGGAAAAAAAGAAAAAAAAGAACAAAAAAAAAAAGAAAGTGGCGCTCGAGAGCAGTCCCCAAACCTTTTGTGACTCCCGCCTGCGAATGGCCATTTTTGGGAGAAGTCACACAGAGGGCTGGTTTCGACCGGAGTTTTAGTGAGGGGATCCCGACCAACAAGCGGCCACCTCAGAGTTTATCATCGCTCGCCATATCCTGGACAGTGCTCGAGAAAGTGCGCTTCCTGGCCTGCGAACCCCAGAGCAGGCCAGGTCGAGAGAGCAATGTGGCGAAGACCACTCCCGTCTTCTGACGTTTGGGAGTACTCCCAAAGATTTTCTATGTGGCGAGTGGTGTGGCGAGGCCCTTCGTTTGTGTTCGGTTTTTTGATAGAGGAAATCAGCATGACCTGCGCAAGGATCCATCCAGGCCGAGGTTCTTATCCCCGGACTGAGATAGGACAGCCAAATATGATGTTTGTTTAGGATGCCACACACTTATGGATCAGCTTGAATCCTGTCTTTTTCCCTTTCCACAGTCGGGCCACGTCAACTAGCTGACTGGGGGCGTACTGCTGTCTTCAGGAGATAAGAGTAGGGCCTTGCCACACCACCCACCAAATTTGTGTTCTTTCTTTCTTTCTTGGGAAAATTTTCGAAATGCCCCTCTGATTTCCATTATGTGCGGTATGCCCCTCTGACAGTGGACTTAGCTTGTCGTGCCCCTCTGGCGACGATAGATTTAGGAGCAGCTTATTGCATTTGGCTCTATAATTGTGTTGTGTTTGGAAATTTCAACCCGTATTTCAGGGTCTAGTTGCACTGCTCTCCACACGGCGCGCAAATAGTGGTGGGTTTGTGGAGAGTGGAATTTTGCTGATTTGTGGCGAATCCGTGTCGTGGTCGCACCTACTCACCACAGTCTGTTCAGCCCGAAATTGTGTCCCCCAGCCATCTGGCCGTGAGCATTGTCCTGGCGAGTAGGTGCAACCATGACAACTCTCGCCACACTTTTCCTCTGGTACCCGTGGGAACGACTCCAGGGTCCTATCGGCCTGCATCCCCGGTAGTCTCATATTCCCAAGTCTGAATAGATTTTTATTTTGTTGGAGTGTGCTTTACCGCAGTCCTGTCCAGATACATCGCGAAGTCTGGCCTCGAGTGCTCCCCTTCCATCTGCTCGCCACAATGCCGACTAGGCTGTTGCCCTGATGATGCCTGGTCTCAAGCCCCGGCCCGATAAAACTCGCCGTGAAATCGGTTTGTGGAGGGTCGGAAGGACCACCCTCCACAAATCGCCGTGCACAGGCGGGGAAACCGAAAACACTCTCCACAACTTGTGTCGATGGTGTGGCGAGCCGTCTGACATTCGCCAAGTTTGGCGAGTAAGTGCAACCAGGCGCCTACTCGCCAAACTTGGCGTATGGTGAGTAGTGCAACTAGGCCCTCATTCGTAAGTTCTCAGATTTAAACAAAACAGAATTTTCATGTTCTTACCTTGTTCAGTTGGGCCAGAATGAAAACCACGTGCCAGTGGGACCTGGCCCCCAGGACATCTGTCAGGTAAACGTTTCCCTTGAGTGTTTTCCTGAGCACCAGGCAGGGAAGGTAGTTTTTTAGTTTTTCTTTCTTTTTTAATTCAGGGCTATTTCTCAGATCCCTCATTTCTGGCCATTGACCGTTGCGATCTACAACGAAGATCACTTTTCACCTTTGTAATCAACAGCCGAGATTGAGGATAACCTGGGTGAGTGGAGCGGGGCCTGGTTGTTTGGGTGCACGGCGCTGGCGGCACACGAGAAGTAAAGGAGTAGCTCACAGCTGAGTCACTTGGCTGTCAGCTGTTCAGATTAAACCACCGCTGGTTTTGTGTTGGCCGAGTCACTTGGCTGTCAGCTGTTCAGATTAAACCACCGCTGGTTTTGTGTTGCTCGGGGACGGCCTTCGGTTTGCACCCCAATCAGAATTGATCGGGGACCATTTTCGATGGCACGCCTGTTGAACATGTCCCAAGCCTGTTGTCCTACCTGGTTAGGCCCACTGCTTCACCAAGTGGGAATTTTCTTGGCCGCTTTAGACTGCTTGGGGGTGGTGGGGGGGGGGGGGGCAGGGGCGCAATCTGCAAATTTCCAGAGGTGGTGAAAAAGAATCTCAATGGCTGCAAATCATGGTAACCCCGGACCCGGACACCGTACACTTCCGGACTGTCTCCGGACCAGTGTCTGGACCGGTCCGGACTGTCCGACGATCCGGACATTACTGGACACTGGACACCACCGGACGCCACCGGACACCGGACAGTCCGGACCGGTCCCCGGGGCGCAAAAAATGTCCGGACCGAAAAATGCAGTGTATGTTTTAATTTGGGTTTAAGAAGATAGAAGAAGATGGCATTGAGGATGCGTGTCGCGTGCTTGAGGTTAAAAAGATAGTTCTTTGCGGATTTCCAGTGGTGTGCGAGGAAGGATCTCATAGGCTGCAGGGATTGCTGCATGTCCCTGCTTGGGGTCGAAAAGAGAGAACCCAAGCCTGCGCTGCTGGAACAGGCTTACTGGACAGCAATGGGACAGTGGTGCCTGCTTTGTGCTGCCTTATGTGGCCTTTGGTATCAATATACTGCCTCCATGATTTCATAATGAAGTGATCTGCTGCCCCCTCTTGTTCAGAGCTGTGTTCTGCGGGGGCCACTGGCTGTAGCGGCAGTTAAACCACAGTATGTTTTATCGTGGGGATTTTATTTCTCCTGGCATGGCTAGCGCTGTCACCTCCTGGGGTTGGGGTGGCTGTTGATGTACGTGACCAACGGGTCCCAATGCCCATTGATGTATGTGATCAACGGGTCCCAATGCCCAAAAGCCGTGGGTGTTACTGCACCACGTCGGAAGATTTTGCTTATGAAATGTACTGTTGGTATAAGCTGCAGCGTGTATAGATCAGAGAGAAAGCAATGGACCCTCACACGAGTACTTTCCTGGATGAATCTGACCGGATGTATGACCATATATTCGAGTTCACGCCCCCTCCCCCCACCCCAGTGTGAGAATCCCCATACGGGCCCAACAATGTGGTGATGGTTCGACCAGCACCTGTGGAACTGCAGCTGCGGTTCTTTTTCTTGCCAATTAGATAGCCAGTGCCAAGCCGCGTCCCAAACGTACCAGTGGTGAAAAGCTCTGGCGGTTTTGCTCTGAGGCTCCTCTCACATGAGGCCCGGCCGCTGCAAGCACCATTGAAATGCTGCTTGCAATTCTGTTCATCAATGGTCGTTTATTGGCAGCTTGTTGGAGTGTTGAATGGAGCTTATGAAGGTTCTTTGCTGTGCCACTCACCAAAATTGAAACTCCGTTGTGAGGTCTCACCGCTAGAAAAGAGTACGAACATTGGTTAAATGGAGCAGATGTAGGTCCCTGCCATGCCATTCACCGAAACTGAAATTCCGCTGTGTGGTCTCACCTCTAGAAAAGAGAGTTGAAACATAAATGTGCGAACTCATCTTGTGTCTGTTCAGACCAGGTGGACATTGGTGACCAGTGCGGTGGCGTGAGACCCCAGATAAAAAAGCTCATGTTTACGCAGCTGGTCTTTTTGATATTGCAGGGGGAGAACCGTTCTTGCACTAGTGTCCACAGAGGCGCAGACCGTCAGTCTGGACTCTGGACAGTTTGAAAGCTTGCCAATTCGGTGGCCTACTGAAAGATCCCACCAAGTGGTGCTGTTGCAGGTGGGGAATTCCGCTCTTTTGGTGAGACCCCACCAGCGCTGCATGCAGATGGAGAAGAGTTTTCTCTGACAATTTGAAAGTTGAGGTTGGTGCAGTGATGTGGCGAGGCCAAAAACAAGTGTTCACGAGTGGTTCGCGGAGGCCCGTAGGCCTTTGATATGGAAAGGAAAGGAAAGGAAAAGAAAAAGTGCCATAAGAAAGATAAACATTCAACACTGACAAGGGGATCTCCGCCCCTTCCCTCCCCCTCGCCGCCCCCCCCACACCCCTCTTTCTCGTGGGGTGCCTTCGTTTTATTCCCTTTTTTCAGCTTTTGCTGTTTGTGCTCATTATTAGGCTACTGCTTTTTGGTTGTACTCTGAATGGAGAACCTCAGTTCAGGTGCTGCTGAATAAAGATCTTTCAAATGCTTCTGCGATCGTGTACAGCTTTATACGTGATGACTTGGACAAGACGTCAGTCGATGGACGAATGGATGCTGACATCGTAGTCCCTTACGTGTAGGGTAGTTGCTTTTTTTCTTCTTCGGGGAGTAATGCCCCCATATGTAGGGTGGTGGTTTGTTTGTTTGTTTTTGTGTGTGTGTGTGGGGGGGGGGGGGGGGGCACGGGAGGAGCATTATCTGACAATTGTTTCACGCTGTAAAGCAGTTTGGAGTAGGGAGGCGCTCATTAATGCTCTCTTGCTCAGTGGAGAGAAGGTCATCTGCCCGAAGAGGAGAGTGTACACCTAGATCTGAAAAGTAGAAGATGATCTCTCGTTATGCCTGTTTTCTTTAAAGGTGCCTTACAGGTCACTGCACGAGGACGTGGCAATTGTGATCTGTGATTTTCCTTGGAGAAGCCACTGGTTTCACATATTATGCTTGTCTCGACATTTTTCTTTTTTATTCTTTTAGTTTCTTATTTTGTGTGTCAAAAGGACAATGGCAAGACAAGCCTTGAGGGAACTGACCGGCGCCCAGTAATTCAGAGTAAAATTAGTTAATTGCATTCTCGTCTGATTACAAACAAGGATTCGAACACAGGGCTGTACATCAACAGTGCCACGGGTGTACTGTTCACCCACATGGGCTGTTTCCAGCCAGTTGGAAAAGAGGACGTCGGTCCCACTGACCCTCTGTCGATAAGTAGAAGATTCCTTTTTTTTTTCTTTTCTCCCTAAGTAGAAGATTTCCTGATGCTTACCTGTTCTGTAAGAAAGTGCCATGCATGAAAAAAAAAAAGAAAAAGAAAAAAGGAAGTGCCTTGTGTATCTCCGTAGGAAGATGTGGCATATGTGAGCTGTGATTTTGTTTGGAGAAGCTGGCTGTTGGTTTCACATGCCTGTTCCAGCTTTGGCCAGGTGGAAAACTACTGTCTTCCCCGAACATAACACACCCTCAATATGACTGTATCCTACCGGATTTACACTAGCTTGTATACATTCACGATTAGGGTCTGCTGTATTTGGGGGAAAGACTACCGGTAGGTAGGTAGTTGAAAACGGATTCTGGTCCCACTGGCCGTCCAGGTGGCTCTGCAAGGCTTCCATAATTTGTCTGGAGGTCCTGGTTTCACATGCTGGTTATGGTTTTAATTAATCGTATAGAAAAGGGATGCTTTTTCCTGTCGCACTGTGCGAGCTGGAGCTGACGTAGGATTTGCAGGTATATAATTGTCGGGATGTCTCAATAGGCTAGGTTCATAAAAGAGTTAAAAAAAAGAAGAAAAGAAAGAAGAAAAATGGACAGAACTGTACGGGAAGTATTGCTAAGGCTACCCAACCTCAGTGAAATAGCATACCTAGGCCCTGGTTGCACTACTCGCCATCCGACAAAATTCTGAATGAATCTGAACCAAAATTATGACGTGATGCAGTCAAAATGTTGGCAGATGGCTTGTCGTGCAACTAGGCCCCTGAGGCCTTCGTAGGCATTGGAGAGCCATCTATTGAGTGTAAAGGAAAACGGGAGCTCGACTGCAAGGGTGACGCATCGAGAGCGGGGACTAAGGGCATTGTCCCGGAACGACCAGTAAATTGAAGGGTGCACTGTGTGTGTATGTGTACTGTAGGTGGGGGTGCCGAGGGCAGGGGTAAATGGAAGGGTGCACTGTGTGTGTATGTGGGGGTGCCGAGGGCAGGGGTAAATGGAAGGGTGCACTGTGTGTGTGTGGGGGGGTGCCGAGGGCAGGGGTAAATGGAAGGGTGCACTGTGTGTGTATTTTTACTGTAGGTGGGGGTGTCGAGGGCAGGGGGAGAGCCGGTGTAAAGGGGCGGTGCATATGTCACACACCGGTGGGAGTGCTATGGTCATGTGGAAGACGGAGAAGGGGAACGGTAGAGGGGGGTTCAAGGGGTCCAGGGCATGGGGCGGAAGAACGTCCAGTCCACACTTGGAGCGGCGATGGCATGAGGGAGGCTGGAGGTGCCGGGAGTCCGATTGTGCAGTTATTTAGTTATATTCTGATAGAGGCATCAGAGCAAATCACCCCCGAAGGAAAAAAGAAATAGAGATCTCCTATTGGGACTGGGTCATGATGCCCATGGTCTTGACTTTTGCATGGGTAGCTTCTGGGGCTAGGTCCCACTAGCACGAATTAAGAGATACTGACCGTAGATAGCAAAGATCTTTTTTTTTTTTTTTTTTTACAAGAAGGGCCCAGTGCCCAAGGCTGATATTACCAACAGAGAATATTTGAGGCCGGGGTCCTCACAGTCCACCTGGAGTAGCCGACCCTAAGTTTGCTGAGAACCGGGCTCAGCGTCCCCCATGCATTTGATGAAAAGGATCATGATAGTAATAGTGATGATTCTGAAATCGTAACAGTCTATGTTATGTTAGCTATTCTAGACTCCTGAACCTGAGGTAACTCCTAGCCAACCTAAGATCAACGGCCGAAATCTCCTAATTTGCGCAAGTGGGACCTTGCCCCTGGCCAATGGAAAATGTGGATTGCCAGAAAGGAGAAATTCAATGTGAGAGAAAAGGAGCAAGCGTGGTCGCTAAACTGAAGTGGTGCTCCATAATAATGAAAAGGCGACAAAGGGCACCGGAGCTTGTAAGGGCAAAAACGCCCGAATGGAAGGCTACAAGAGGAGGGGGGGGGGGGGGGGGGGGAGCGGGGGAAACATAAGAAAAAAATTGAAAAAGTTCGAAGAACTAGATGGACCCAAAATAAAATTTTGAGAGTTGTGTGAACTAGTAAATGATGTCAAAATTCTGGAAAACTGAAAAATTGACACCCATAACATTTGGGTGCGCTTGGCTAAAATTCGCACCCTCAGCATTTGGGGCCACTTGGCTTTCCATAAAAGTAGGATGTTTAATACGAGTGGAGGGAGCTTGAAGGTGAACCGCCGCACTGTTCATCTGTGTTTAGTGGGCTCCATTGAGTTGTGGGAGTGGGGAGAGTGGCAGGTGCTCTTTTATGTATTTTACCGAGGATTGCGTCCAAGTTCGTGTGTGTTTACCTTGTGCTCTCTTTGTCTCCTTTGGATCGGAAAGTCACCGGAGGCCTGAAATGCTTGGCCAACCAGGCAATGAGAAATTCAGAGCTTGTAAGAGAGGTCTGGAAAACATTGTCTCTAATACTTGGGTGAAATCTATGCACAGCCGTAATTTGGGTTGAGAGTGACGGTGTATATATAAAGCCCCCTTCGCATTGTCATTTCCGACAGGTTTTAGACTCATGACTGTTGGACAGCTAGATCTGTGCTCTGTCACATTCACACACACACACACACACACACACACACACACACACACACACACACACACACACACACACCTGTCTCTTATACACATCTAGATGTGTAT
>BFEA01000067.1:1195452-1213180 GCA_003427395.1 Chara braunii
ACTGGACTGGACCACCCAGTAACTGGACCACCCCAGTAACTGGACTGGACCACCCAGTAACTGGACTGGACCACCCAGTAACTGGACCACCCCAGAAACTGGACCACCCAGTTCTCAGGAATCATCAGCCAGTTATAGCACTGACATATCCTTTCTTTGCCCACCAGTGGAGACAACCCCTGCTTAACCACACTTAACGAGGCACCTTTGGTTCATTTCCAGGCGTACAATCTGCAACGCAAAAAAATGCTTCGGCAGCACTTAAACTTGCGGCTATTATCTCATTCATCTCATTATGACCGTGTCATTCTGGACACGAACTATGGTACACTCACAGTTCATAAAAGCACGGATGTGAATCACAGACGGAGAGAGCTGCCCGCCTAGGTGAAATCAGCCAGCAAGCACACTCTTGTTTTCTCCACTGCTGATGTTCCTTGAGGAGCGCCATATGAATGAACCTGAGTACGTTGGTCACTCGGTGGCCGTCGATCTTGTGGCTGTGAGCCGGCTCGGCAAGAGATCCACCTCTGCACTCTTCTCTGCTCTCAAGATTCAATAACGCCCCACGACGCAGTCTCATTTTTCACCCAGTCAAAGTGCAGGTATAGAAACAACGTCGATTTCAGAATACTTGTCCATCTGGCAAAGCTCTTGATTCAGGAACAGGGATGGTAGCCTGCGGACTCAAACGAGGGGTGAGGATTTCACTGCCAGCCGTAGAAGACCGGACTTCAGCATCCATCGCATCTTGAATATAGCTCACCACAGACTTTATAGTCGGTCGATTGATCGCATATGGTTCACAGCAAGCCATTGCACATTCTGCTATCCTCCACACAGACTCCACATGGAAACCCGTCTCTCTTATTCGTGGATCGATGACTGCATCAATATTCCCTTGTTCAAGATGATGCCGCACCTGCAACCAGGACAACGCATGGGTCAATCTCTCTCTCTCTCTCTCTCTCTCTCTCTCTCTCTCTCTCTCTCTCTCTCTCTCTCTCTCTCTCTCTCTCTCTCTCTCTCTTTTCACACACACAATCAGATTTATATATGAATTCTTTCTTTTCTTTGAAAGTATTTTCTTTCTGTTTTCCAATTATGTGTCCTCTCCCTCTTGAAATTTCTGATCAAAAGCCTTTTCAGATGTGCCAAATGGTCAGCACCTCGGTGTTTCGACTTATCCGTGTTGGATGTGTGGACTGGCTTATCCGTGGTACAACCTCGCCTGGCCGCCATCCGCTTGCCTCATCCTTCCATGCTGAGCTCCTCTTGCCATCTAGTTTCGCCTCCTTAAAGGTGCTGCCCTTGCAGCCTCGCCGCCTTGCCACCTTGCTGCTTTGCTGCCTTGCTGCCTTGTCGCTTTGCTGTGTTCTTTCCTGCTGCTTTCCTGTGTCCTCCGCCGTCCTCCTTGCCTTGTCATTTGGCTGCCTTGTTGCCTCACTGTCTAAATTCCTTGCGGCCTCGCTACCTTCTTGCCTTGCTGCCTTGTTGTCTCACTGCCATTGTGCACTGCTGCCGTGTTGCCACTCTACCTTCTTGCATTGCTTCCTTGTTCCTCACTGCTCATCAGGTCGCACTGCTGCTTGCATTGTTGTTTGACTGCGTTGTCGATGCTTCTCACTGCCTTGTTGCCTGCTGCTCATAGTGCCACACTGTTGTTTGCCTTGTTGCCACATAGTCGTGCTGCCTTGTTCACTTGGTGCTTCGTGCCTTGCTGCCTTGCTGCCTTTGCTTCCTCACTGCCTTCTTGCCTTGCTGCTCGGTTGCCCACTGTTCATCGGGTCACACTGCTGCTTGCCTTGCCGTTTGGCTGCCTTGTTGTCCAGCGTCCCCGTTGCCTCACTCCTCACCAGCAAGGCTCTAAGAAGTGCCTAATAGTAAATGCCAGTCTGTTTCCATGTTCTATGGGTGATGACAGATGTTCGCCAGAGTGGCTTCCTGGCTCTAAAGGTAGTGGGAGCCAACAGTCTATGGGGTTCTGCTTGGTGCGAGTACGTAATGGACTGGTTTGGCCTGTGTTGGATGTGCGGACTGCTTTGTCTCTGCTCCTCTGCTGCCTTGCTGCCCGCCCTCTTGCCGTGTCTGCCCTTGGACCTTGCCCTGTTTGCCGTGCAGTTTGGCTTCCCTGTCAGTGTTGCCGTGCCGTGCTGCGTCGTTGCCTTGCTGCTCTGTCTTCCCTGCAGCACGCTTGTGGCCATGTAGTTTGGCTGCTTTGTTAGTAATGCCTTGTGCTTCCCTGCGTTGTTGCCTTGCCGCTCATCTGCTTGCACTGTCTTTCCATGCAGTTCGATTGTGCGCTGTGCACTTGGCCTGCCCCATTAGAGTTCCCTGGTGCTGCGCTGAGTTGTTGCTTTGCTGCCTTGATCTACTTGTGGTGTCACCTTCTGGCCACCATCCACTTTCGACAAGGGTGGAAAACTGAAGAAGTTTACGACTAAAGAGCATCACTGCGGGGTTCTGCAGATCGCCAAGGGTTCAACATCCTGCTGACTCGGTGCAAGTCCGACGAAACAGTCCATCATCAATGTCTTCAGTCCTTTCAACTACAGTCTTTTTTTTTCCCAGTCCTTTCAACTCCAGTCTTGTAATCTCGTTTCCCACCTCCCCCCCTCTCCCCCCCCACCCCACCCCACCGATACTCGCAAGTCGCAAACGCACCGTGCGGTGTGCCGCATGGTGTGCGGCATGGCACCTGACCATGCACCATACCAGCAGCAATTTCTTTTGTTCTGTTTTTGTGTGTTCCGCTGCTTTCATAGCCACAGAAGAGTGTATTACGTAAGGAAAAGATCCTGTTCAAGTACAGTCATACAAACTTTTCTTTTTGTCTTGTTCGACATGAGACATAGTCTCTGTTCCTGTTCAATAGGTATGCCTCTGTTCCTGTTCAATAGGTAAGAACAGGAACATAGTGCCACCCTGCTTCTTGACTGGTTGTTTGGTTGCCCCCCTGTTCAATAGGTATGAACAGGAACGTAGTGCCACCCTGTCCAATAGGTAACGAACAGGAACACATCCTGTTCAAGAACAGTCCTACAAACTTTTCTTTTTGTCCCATTGGGCATGAGACATAGCCTCAAATAGGTGTTTGTGCAGGTCATAATGCCACACTGGTTCTTGCCTTATTGTTTGGTTGCCCACCTGCCTCCCCCTTGCCCTCCAGCCTATGTGCCTTGCTGTTGCTTTTCATCCAGTGCCTCGTTGCCTCGCCCTTGCCTTCTGCTCGTGATGTCACCTGTTACGGACTCCGCGGGGGCTCGATCCCTGGTCCATCTTTTTGCTGTTTCTGCTGCTTCCCGTTTTCGGCCTGGCACCCTTTTTCCAAACCGCTCCTTTAGTACCATCGGGTTTTGGACAACTGGCGCCATGCTGCAATTCGGGCGCCACTTTCAAATACCGCACTTTTCAGTTCTACCCTCGGGGCTTTTGCAGATCTGCCCCTGGTACTGTACCGGACACCCGGTACTTATACCGGTGCCCCGTACAGTACGGGGACCAGTCTCATACCAGTTTCCAGCTGCTGTACTCGTACCCAGTGTGACTTGCTCCTGTTTCGGCATTTGGAGTCCAAGACTTCGACTTTGTGTCCTTGCCACTGTGTCTGCGTCCGACCCTCAGTCGTGTCGAGTGAGTGAGTGAGTGTGTGTGTATGCTCTCACTCTCTCTCTCTCCCTCTCCTCTCCCTCGGCTCTCCCTGTCTCCCTCAGCCTCGCGCTCGTTACATCACCTGTCGGATGTCCATTTACAAGGGGGGCCTAAAGAAGATCACTACTCGATACATCAATGTGCAGATTTCAATGATTGCCCAGGGTTCAGCCTCATGACGAGTCTGCAAAAGTTACTCTTGTTTCTCTTTTTCCTTTTGTCTTTTTCTGTTTCCCTTCGTTATATCTGCATATGTGTGTGGGTCCTTGGGAATAGTCCTGTTAGCCTTTGTTAATGTCCAATACCACATATCTTCTGCACAGTCAATGTCATAAAATACGAGTACAAGGGAATGGTTACGCACAGAACTTGAGTAGCACGGAGTATGTGGCGCAACATAGCGGGTTCTGCTATGGATGACATAAATGAAAACAAGTTAAGCAACTAATCATCAGAATGGTCGCCACCACCTACTAGTGCAGAGTCTCTCTCTCTCTCTCTCTCTCTCTCTCTCTCTCTCTCTCTCTCTCTCTCTCTCTCTCTCTCTCTCTCTCTCTGTGCAATGACTCACTGATTTTTGGTTGCCTGTAGCCTCTCTTGTCAAGGCTGTACTAAAGGTAGGATAGATTCGTAATTTTGTTTGGCTGAGCGCTGACCGAGAGACCTACCTGTAGGGAAAATTCTTGAGGGACATATCTGTAAATTCAGGAAAACACAGGCCCGTACTAACTGCAATTACCTACAGCTACCCTAACTGCGAATAGCAGGCCCGGATCCAGTCAGTCCGGTCTAGGTCGTGTCTAGGCTAGTGTAGGTTATAGGTAGGATGAGGACATCGGTTCAGGGCTTTCGGCAGCCGGCACCGAGTACATCACTGCTGTGCAACGCGTGAACTGGAGGTGGTGACTGCTTCAGCGTAGGTGAAGACGGACATAGCCGGATCTTCGGAGCGCCGGCCATAGCTGGGACCTGCGCTGTACTCGGACAGCACGTGGGGCTGTGCAGAGGTTCGGGCTATTCGAGGTCTGCTGGAGGCAGGAGAAGTTGGTGCCCTGCTGAACCCTCCACAAGGAGTAGGGTTACAGGGTGTATGGCGCTGCAGCCATAGCTACAGCTTCTTCCTCAGAGATCATTTTGTCAGGAGAGGTGGCGCTGCTGTAGACTTCCACCCGGGAAGTCATACGGCACTTCATCGTCATCAGACACTGTGGCGCTGGTCTTCTTCTTCATCCTCTGAGAAGCGCTTGGCCTCAGAGGCCTGTTTCAGGGTGGCGCTTCCGTCTGGGAGCAGTATCTGGGTGGCGCTGGTTGTTTCAGGGGCTCAGGGGTGATATAGCGGTTACTCAGGGTGTGGGGAATGAAGTGCTGCTCATTTCTGAGCAGCGCACCATAGTTCTGGGGTTATTCTGCCACTTTGAGGCTCAGAGTTTAATAAACAGTGTTGATACTGGGTTTGGACTATCATTGCTTCATTGTTTCCTGGATGTGACCTACTCGGCTTTCCTTTATGACTGGTTGTGAGGAAACTGTGGAGTGAACTACGCTTTCAGCGTACCCTGTCATATCGCATAGTCAAGTCTTCCGCTGTGTTTATCTCTCCCTGTGCGGTGTGACACTCCTATCCTCTCCCCTTCCTTTTGTGTATGTATGGGCATGCCTGGAAGTCTATGTGGGTGAGTGTTGGTCTTCAGACAACAGACAACCAGAATCATAATTGTTAGTATCGGAGCGATTGGATCCAGACAGTGGAGCGATTGATGAGTTGGAGCAACCATTATCATCTGGCGAGATACTGGCATTGAGTTTCATGGCGATTTGTCATCTTCAGGGTTGTTCTCAGTAAGGTTGGTTGTGGTCAGTGTGTGGCGAGAGGTGTTGGACAGAGGGTGACACTCTCCTGCTTAGGGTTGTGCAGGAGTGGGTGGCGATTGATGCTCAGAGGCCTAGGAGGCTCTAAGGAGGCTATTTTTAGCCTAGCGATTCATCTGGGAACTGGCGATTGGGAGGGAAGTGATCCCCGGAGGTTGCAATTTTGGAATTGGGTCAGGATCCCCGATTTCCAAGCAGCTCAGTGCAGACTGGAGCAGCACTGCACTGAGTTTCTCACTTATCAGCATCTGGGAGTCCAGATTCAGTGAATCTGTCAGTTGAGAAGCGCCTTAGGAAGAATTACTGGATCACCAAGTTTCAGGAAGTTTGGTACGCGGGAACACTGGGAATGATCAGGAGATGAAATTGGCGAGATGGGCTTGAGCAGACAGCCATAGCCAGAGGTTCATCCATCTTCTTCAGAGATATTCCTGAAGTAAGTGTGTTCCTTACTCTTCTCTGTGTAGCGATTCTGGAGATATTTTTAGAATAGGGAAATATGGTCTGTCAGTCAATTGACAGTTGAAGATGGAAATTCAGACTGTGGGACAGCCATATTCAACTTCCCCTACCTATCTTCTTTGACTTCTACTAACCCTGTTTGACCTCCTTTCTGACTCAAATTTCATTTGTGACTGCTTTACAATGTTGCGATTCATCCTGTATAGTGAATTGGATGATTCAGGGTCCTGTTGTCAGTAATAATGCAAATTTGAATTCTACGCTGCCATAGCTCAAGCTTGGCTAGACTAGGGTCAGTCATAACTTTGATTTTGTCCGTCAGGATTCAATTTTGTCAGTCCCCGGTAAATTGCAATTCAGTATACAATCAGTGTCTGAAATCGCACAACCAGATTTAATGTTTTGAGTCAAATATAGTGCAATATGTACTTCGCCCTACCCTGGGTATGGCATCCAGGGTCATCAAGTGTTGCGGTCAGTAGAGTTAGGTCTAAAAATAGGCTCCCCAGTAAATCGTTGCATCTTGGTCTTCAGTAGATCCCTGTCTATCCCTAATTAGTCACTCTGTCTAAGTACTAATCAGTCCAAGACTGCATCCTGCCAGAAAGTAATATAGGATTTGCAGTAATTGCATGCAATTGATGTGTCAGGGCAGGGGATGCAAAATCGTGAAATTGATTTTTGTTGAGTCATCTCTAATCTGTCCCTGACCCTCGAGCGGTCTGCAAAGACTGAGCACTCACTTGCTCAAATTAACCGATTTCTCTCTCCAATCATGTGACAGCAATTGAGTGAGTACTGCAGAGAAAACTCAATTCCTGTTACCTCCATTTCTGTTTTTTGGTTATTTGTTTTAGTTTATTTGTCTGTTTTGTGGAAAAAGCAAAATGTCTGGGGCAGAAAAGGGTGAAGCTTCTGAGGAGAAGCCTCAGATTCCTCTTGACCCTTTAGAGGCTGAACTACGTTCTGAGGAGGAGAAACTCCGCCAACAGGCAGGCAGTTGAGGCTCTGAAGGCAGAGCTGAAGCGCAAAGAGGAAGCCGCCAAGAAGGAGACTAGAAGGCGGGAGTTGGCAGCAGATGTGGAAAAGGTCAGGGTGAGTGGCAGTTCCAGTCAGTATAATAAAGGATATTGTTGAATTCGTCCTCTTACAAGATGATATTAACCAATCCGATTTTACTAATTGGGATGCCAGAACCACCAGTCTGGAGGAAAGCATGGCAGAGCATACAAAGCAATTGAATGACATCTCCTCCAAACTTGATCGTCTTTTTGTTCATCTGCAGATTCCAACCACCCCGACTGTTCCTACATCTCACGGGTCTCTCAAGCAAGACCTCAGCAATCCCCACAATCCAGATCTACATCTCCTCCCTCTACACCCAAGTCAACAGCAGCTTCACATCCCTCATGTCAATTTGATATGTAGCGGCCCAAGCTGACACCTCCACCCATGTTCTCTGGCGAGGACCCTAAAGTGGATGTTGCAGATTGGTTCATTGCATAACGAACCTACCTGAGTGGATTCAAATGTGATGAGGACGTGAAGGTGAGTGCCATCCTTGCCCGCCTGGAGAGGACTGCACTGAAATGGTGCACCTCTACCTCCAACAAGCAGGGGATGGAAATGGCTGACTGGGCGCAGAGGCTGGGGGTGGCTGGTTTTCTGCAGGCACTACAAAATAGGTTTGCAAACAAGGAGCAGGCCAAGAAAGCGGCAGATAAGATTTTAGGCCTGGGCCAAAAGAAATTTGATGGCTCCTTGTCCAAACTTTATTCTACCTTTGAGAGTCTGACTTCGACTCCTGGGTTGGAGATGAGTGAGCAGGATCTGCTCGTTCATTTCCTGAGAGCAGCGCTTGAGCAATACCGACTTGCTCTTTTATCTCAGGGCCATAAGGACTGGCGGTCCTTTGGCAGAGCAGCCCTGGACTTGGAGTCCAAACTCCATGTCCAAGAAGCTCCTTCTGAAGGAAGGGACCCTCCTCAAAGGGGCGTAGAAGGAGGAAGGGTGCCCTGTTTGCTGCAGCCTCAAGTTCTGATGATGATGCAGCCTCCTAGGGTGGGATCCCTCCATCAGGGACTGCTTCCTCATCTGCTGCAAATCCAACTGTTCTTGCCCTGGCTGATGCTTTGATGGGCCTGACTAAGGGCAAAGCTCCGGCTTAGAAAGCACCAACCAGCAGCAAGGGGAAAGATAAGGGACGTGCCTCTTCCCCTGGTGCCCAGAGAGTGTTTTTGCCACGAGACGTCCGGTGGTCAGCTGACCCCCTTGATCCTTCCACCTTCCCCTGACATGCACTCATGATCCGGGAGAGAGTTTGGAGGAAGACGAAGGGCAGGGGTGTCTGCCTGAGATGCAAGGGTGACCATTTCCTAAAAGACTGTCCCAGCATGCTCTACAGGCAGCTCTAGTTCCAAAAACTAGAGCAGAGACAGGTGGAAGCGACAGCTCCTTCCAACAGTGCTGATTCACCTTTTGATGAAGATGAATCTTCACATTCTCTCGCTGGTTCTTTTTCTAGAGTTTCAGGGTCCATCTTTGAGGACACTGAGCTGGATGAGACGTGGGAGGAGGATGAGTCCCAGAGCCTTGTTGATCTCTTCCTGTCCTTGCAGGAAAAAAAGTGCCACAGGTCAGACCTCATCCTACTTCGACCCTCCATCCTGAGAGCCAAGTAAAGGGTTCTTGGATTGTGGGGCTACTCACAATTTTATGTCTCCCAAAACAGTCAACAAGTTGCACTTGGACCGAAGATTGGTAAAGTTGCAACAGCCTATTGACGTTCGCATTGGCAACTCATCCACAATCAGCATCACGACTGTTGTCAAGGCTCTACCTGTGACTTTTGACAAGTAGGGAGAGATCGGGCATCGCCTTAATTTCTATGCGTTCCTTGATGTTCCCTTTGACCTTCTCTTCTCTATGTAGTCGCTCAGTGCCACCAATCCTAGGATTGACTGGCGGTGTCGGTGCGAATAACCTTACAAGGGTATCCGCCCTGTTTTTTTGCAAGCGACATAGAACAAGTTTGGTTTGAGGTTCAAGTATACTGCCCGAGGCGCGGCTGTGTCTGTGATTTATGTTAACTAAATGGTTGACTAGAGTAGGGAGCATGTGGGCGTGCAGACTTAAACCACCAGTACCTGGCCCAGCTATCGGACGCTGTCGCGCGCATCGGTCCCACACGGGGATCCTCCCGGCCGCGTTACGCAGGATTATGCAGGACTTGTCGCGGAGAGTGTTTGCCGCTCCGGCCGAGTGCGCCAGCTATACCTCTCGCGAGCCCCTACGACAGGACAGAGTCACGCGAGGCACCTCTACCTCCACCTGCGGGAGCTGTCACCATCCCTTAGGTGGGCGTATCCCTGCCGAGCTATTGAACCACATGCGAAAGTTTTTCGTATGCAATTGCAGAGGTGGCCCATCCAAGGGCGTTTCTCGTTTGCTGTAGCATAGGGGGTACGCGCGGTCGAACGCCCAACATCGAACCCGTACGTGAGCCGTCATACTGGGGGGCTGAAGTCCCAGACGCGATTCGACGCCGGTCGACTAGGACGCGCTTCACACGCCACGCGTTACACTACAACACTCACGCTTACCACGCATAACACACGAAAGCACGCGCAAAACAGACACCACAAACAACACCACGACTCAACAACTCTTAGTCCCTTCTATATTCAACCCATAACTTTACGCAGTGGAAGTCGTTAACTGCCTTACGCGAGGTTTAGTATAAGATCGCGCGAACGTAAGACCCACGCATACCGATTTATAATGCAGTCCTACGCAAATAAAAGCGATGACGGCGCATTATGTGGTGCCCATACCCGAATGGCCTATTCTAGGCCATGGGGTGGCTCCCGACGCTCAGGCGTTGGCTGAAGTGCACGCTAAGGGGGGGGTAACCCTTTAGTGGGCGCAAAATCGGCCTGAGGGCCTTTCCATCTTCTGCACCCTGAGGTGTCCCAAAGGGTGCGGGGTAAGGCGGCCCCTAGGGCAGGAAGGAATTTGGAGCGGTGGTGAGTTGTCTGGCGCATCACCAGCGACACGCTAACCCTTCCGCCCGGAACCTTGTCGTTCCACCAAAATAATTTTCAACAAGGATAACTAAATAATAATAAAAAACAATTGTTCTCAACGACAACAGAAAGGGCACCGTCGGGATTAGCCCTGTGGGGGTGACCCGGACGTACGCTTACTTCATCAGGACAAACACAAATCAGTCTCACTCAAGCACAAAGGTTGTGGGGTAGTCCACTCTCACGACAGTTATGTGGGTTGCCCATCTGAATCCAAGACACGATCACTCAACATAACTCAGATGATACTCTTCCATACATACCTGCAATCACATCACAAAATCAAGCAAAGATCCACATGCTACACGGGGTCAACTCCAACCAACCTCCCCACTCATACCCTTTGCTTCAGCCATGCAAGGCCCAGCCTCCAGCCAACCAGCCATAAGTAAGTACTCCGTACCTCTGTTAAATGGCCATTCAATAAAGTCTGGGTAAAACCTTAACAAAACAAATAAAATCACCAGGGCTAAAGCCTTTTTAGGTTGAGTATTGAGGGTGAATTGGGGTTGAGTCGTAGACCGACGGATCGACAACCGACCTGTTATCAGCAATAACAGAAGAATGATCCTTTTGAAGGAATAGGCTGATCAGATCAAGCCTCCAAATGACAACACCRAAACCTGCATCACAGTACGGGCCGAAGAYGCGTACTACTTATGCCTGTGCCARGGGCAKAACATTCCCCCTARTCGTACTCTAGCTYCTCTATTAGCACCMAGTCACCGAGCAMCTCCTCCAATCAGGGTAGATMTMCAAAGTASCTTCTAGMTGAGGAATATTCTAACTCCCCAAATCCTACAAAATTTCGGCAGCGCTTCCCGTAGGGAAAGTGCCTTTTCATAAATTCTATAAGCCCAAAAATAACTAACTCCTCCAGATTTGTAGAAAYTTCGGCARCGCTTCCCGTAGGAACAGGAGGCTGCCAAGATTTATACAAAGCCGAAAAAAGCAGAAAGACAAAGCAACTATACTTGGGACTAACTTCCGACATCTGCCTGATGACTCAGGCCCAATGATAGCCAACACAACCTCTAGATGAGGCTGTGGGCTAGCACTGGGCCTAACTCCCGGCAGGGTCAGTCCTACCTTCATCCCAAGTTTCCCTCCCATCATCCATCTAGTCTACCTATGGCTCCAACACTTGGCGAGCATTTACAACAGCTACCCTATCGAAGGATACCCAAGTGAGAGCCCACGAGCATATATACACATGCATCTCTCACAGTCCCACATGAATTCGTCCAAGTAGTTCATTAGGTCTTTCGGTTCTTCCCTTTGTAGGCCCCCTCACTTATGGCATAGGATCAGACAAGGCCCTAACTTAAGGGTATGTCCAACCTGCCTAAGTAAACAAGTAAAGGTACGCACAACTGGATTGCCCTAACTTAAGGGTGTGCCCAACTCCAGATAAGCTCTAGTCATAAAGCATATGACCAGACCGCCCTAACTTAAGGGTACGCCTGGCTTCTGCTTGAACTGACGACATGAAGCGTAAAGCTAGACTGCCCAAACTTAAGGGTATGCCTAGCCAGCTTTACACAAAGTTACATAGGGCATAGGATTAGACTGCCCCAACTTAGGGGTGTGCCTAACCTGCCTAAAACAAGTACGAACGACGAATGGTCAGACCGCCCTAAAGGGTACGTCCAACCTACAACACATCAACGACAAGAGCGTATCACCACGCCGCCCTAACTTAAGGGTATGCCTAGCTGGCTTAAACAGCATAGTCACATAAGACAGAACCTGCCTGAACAAAGTACAACGACGTATGACTAAGCCGCCTTAACTTAAGGGTACGCTTAGCCTCCGTCACGACAGATATATGAAAACAACCATTGAAACTTTGCACAAACTTCATATGTTTCTCTCTTATTACGCAGATAATCAAACCTACCCAACTTAGGGAGACATCCAATCCTGCCTTGTGTTTAGAAGGGAAAATAAAACAAGTTTATACTAATTCTCTGATCCTTTGTCTTGTCATGAGCATAAGACCGAGCCGCCCTAACTTAAGGGTACGCTCAGCCGGCCCAGGTTACCTTCGTTATATTCTTCATAGTTTTTTTCCTCTTCTTGTTCTACCTGACTTACTGACTGGCTTTCCCAACTTAGGGTGCCCGGTCTGCCAGATGATATAGATTCATATAATATATATCAAAATTGTATATCTTTGGCTGACCTTTGTGTTCACGGCTTATGACTAAGCCTCCCTAACTTAAGGGTACGCTCAACCTCATGCCCTTGTCCCCCTCAGAAGAAACATACGCAGAACTGGGTCCACGCAACTTAAGAGTATTCCCAGCCCTGTTTTCAGCAACCCACAAAAAAACAGCAGGATCCTGAGCCTTCCCAACTTAGGGTGCCCATCCTCCTGTTCAGAAACCCAAAAAGAAAACAGCGATTGATCCGTCCAACTTAGGATAGGCCCAACCCTCAAGATCATACAAGCAGTCCAACAGACATAAATAAAACACAACACTGAGCGCACATCAACCTAGAGGGGCTCAGCCTTGGGTTGACCCAGTCAAAGCAAGCAATACACCTTTCTCCCACCTTCCCCCCATTCATTCTTTCTGACTTCACTCAAAGCTTATCTGAGCACTCACACATACTTGTTCGTTTAACCTTTCACAACGCATGTCCTGAYATACATAACAACACAAAAAGTAATATCCTTACATAGTAGTATTCAATACCCAGGGGATAACARTTAAGGGAAGGGCTCACACRCGTCAAACGAGATTATACCTGAGTGTTCCCTGSCTCCAGAACCCCGCCTGGGCTYCGGYAGAGCTCCCGCAATCRGTGGGGCGAACCTCYCACAGAGGCCTTGGCGCGGTCCTACGGGTTGCAATCCCGCCTGYCGCCTTCCTCTCGTAACCTCAGACTAGACTTAGAGTAAGAAGGGCAGAAGAAGAGGTTTCAGACGCTCGAGATACAGGAGAGGTGCGCTCAATCTTACTGGGAGAGGGCCTTATTGTCTTCCACTCCTGAGGGCCCCGCAATGATGGCCAGTGAGGCGCAGCGAAGACGATCAAGTTATGATCGAAACGAAGAGTGACAATCTGATCTAGCCAGAATTCAGCACGGCAGCTCCCTGACAACCTCTTGAGTTGCCGCAATGGCCCCGTCGTCAAGAGAAATAGTAGCCTATATTGCAGCCGTGCCCTGTGAGTACGGAGCCCTATACAGCAGTCTGTCTCAGCGAGGAGCAGCGTCTCAAGGAGGTTCGACGAGGGCACCCCGCAACCCGGAAACCTGCAGCAATCTCGACACTGCAGTGTACCACGTAGAGCCGTCCCCAGCCCTGCAGTAACCAACAGCAGCGTAGGCAGCCAACCCACTACAACAACTAGAACAGTGCTGCAGCCCTCCAAGCACCAACGCAGCTGCGACGCAGCAACTCAGCAAGGCGCAGCCAACGCACAGGAAGTGCTCAGAAACGAGCCCTGCAAGATGCTCAACCAGTGTACTACTCAAATAGTGCAGATTCAGCACAGCACAACGCGGACTTAGTAAACTTTGTCAAGGTCCCCACACCCTCAACAATTGAGGATCAGTCTGAAACACATCAACTGACCCGGAAGCCAGCAACCGTTCCCACCTTCGGCTATGCTCAGTGCCCAGACTGTGATTACCCAGCCACTCCGACAGACGAACCCACTCGCCAACATCAGCAGTAGCAATGGAAGTATACTGAGACGCAGACCATGCAGACCATCGTCACGACCAAGGTATGTGCACTCACTCCCGTCAGCTACTACAATGGTTCATTCGAAGACAGACCACAGCTCGAGGTACACAGGGTGGTCAGAAAAACACAGGCTGAGTCACAGAGGTATATGCTATGCTACACTTTATTGATGAGCCTGGGGAGCCCTCAACCTGTCAAAATCTTTGTTGTGTCCGGATTTGGCTATTGCTGGCTGGCCGTCCAACAACCTATATCAAAAGAGTAGTGACACCACATCAATAGTACCGTAGGAACACAGTAGTTTGATGCCGCACACTCAAAGTCTAACACCCTGTTACAATCTCGGCAGCCCCAAAACATAGCAGTTAAAGATCAGCCATCTGAAGCATCGCTCACTCTACACCCGGCAGTAGAATGCCCCACAACAATCCAAGCCCATATCGACGACCTCCTTTCTGAGTAGCGTCATCCCGTGCCCGCGCAACAGCCACCAAACCCGAACTTTGGCTATATGTGTGGGTATTCACGCAATCGCCATCCACCAGGTGCACCAGTAGAACGCGGGGGGTACATAGCAGCGGCGATGCACAACGACCCACAGCGCCGTATTCCAGCAAGCCTCGGTGACACACGGCGGGACACAGCGGACTCAGCGCTGGGCAGTGCTCACCACAGCTACGTGCCGTAGCAGCACCCGCAGTCGAACAGCAACAGCAACTCTGGGGTTCAGCAGCTTTATGGCAGCAGTCTGAACTCTCGTTGCCCTGCTGTACTACCCTAAGACCAACAACGGTACCCTATAGTGGCAGCTGCTGCTGCCAAAACGAGCATCTCTTCAAGGCAAGGCTATGCCTTCCAAAAAAAACCAGCCCACGGTCTCAAACCCCGTACTGTTCATTAGCGAAGAAGGAAAAAAAAAAGAAAAAAAGAAAAAACGAACTCGCTGCAATAAGCTGTCATAAAATCCAACTACAACACTCTGACAGTAGAAACATACTGATCAGTCCTGGTTACAGACACGTTGACACCAAACAGCACTCACGGAAAACAATAGTACTACCTCAAGTGCTCATGACGGCCGCCTAGTACCTTCCACCCATCTGGCCCGCCAACTGAGGGTAGAGATAAAGACTTTTTTCGTGATAGCTACACTGAGGCGAGATTRGGATCAAGATGGCAAGCATGATGAGCAATGCCACTTGAATCTRAYGACGAGAACACACAGCGGGTGCACTCAATACCAAATATAAAATCTGTAATGAAATTTAACTTCCCACTACAGTCTCTCCCCAAATCAATTAGCAATAAGAATTTCCAAGAATCCCGCCCCCAAACAACAGCAGGAAGTGAATGTATACATATATATTCTTTCCTTTACAAGTTTCACCTAGGTCTCCGGGAGTCTTCTTCTCCACCCCCCAATCCACACGGAGTCACCCTGCACTTGGCTTTGACCSCAACCAAAATAACTAAAATTACACGTCTACCCCGCCCAGTACCACAATCAGCAGTGCACAGTCATCCGGCTGGGCACAAGCCCTTTGACGCACACGGGATAGGTGCTAAGGCGACATTGAAGACGACCACCAGGATCYAGATGGTGACCTCGACGACAGAGTGTGGGACTGCAGCAGTCATGCCCCACAAAAAAAGATAAAGTAAAAAAAATAATAAAAAATGACTCTCCCTCTGAACCACGGGAAGATACCGAAGGGAAGAAAGAAGGAGAAACAAAACTACAAGTTGAGACTGAACTTTCTGTCAGAGCCTGACCAGATGCATGCCTCTCTCCAATTCCTTTCCCCCTCCCTTTTCTCTCTCGTGCGCACACCCCGACGCCACCTAACGGAGCTCGCCCGTTGGCTGCCGCTGTGCTCATTACCGGTCAAACCACGAGCAGATCTTCCGCCAGGAGGTGAATCTATACATGCTAAATCTGGTAATGATTCCTCCCCTATCACAAGCGAAGGGACACTGTATTATTTCAACCAGGATTGCAGTCAGACAACACGACCCCGATCAGCACGCCCACCACCACGGAGAGATGGGCCTTCCAAGAAACACCTCGTGGTGAGGAGGATGACCATCACTGGTTCGAATGATCCTGCCATAGAATCTGAGCGGCAGGCTCAGCCCCTAGGCTCGGTGCTCCACGACCAACCCCTTCTGCTGACAGGTAAGTGTCCGACTGCAGGCTGCACTCACCTACTACTTCGGAGTTAGGATGAGCAGACAGCGGTCACAAGGTAAGTCCCCAGTCCCGTGGACAGCCCCTCGCCGCTACTATCGATCGGTCTGAACGAGCCGAATGGACCTTCCATCAGGACACGAAAAGACATACCACCAGATCCGAGTTTTGCCCCCCCCCCCTCAGTCTGTACGAGGATCAGAATGAACCTCCCCCTAATTTGAGGGAGATACAGCGCAGTTTCGACCCTAAACAACAAWAAAAAAAAATGTAAAAAAAACAAAATAATAATAAATAAAATAAAMATAAAAACCCAGGAGATGCTACATCCACCGCTACCCCACGCATGCACCCGCCTGAGGTAAGCCTCCAATCCCGCGGCCGTTCACCTGCTACTCAGCTTAGCCGGGCGGGTAGTGCCCCGGACAGTGGGAAAGCTCTACAACCCTGTGGCTCGCTCCCGGCTGCTTCTCTCTATAGTTTCCCTAGCGTACTCTAGTCCTCCGTTCATCAAGTGCAGTTAGTCCTCCGTTCGTCAAATGCAGTTCCGGTATGGCCAGGCGGGGTACTATTACGCACGGTCACTAGTTATAGCCAGCAGAACTCCACCCTGTTTGTCCGCGTACTGTACGACCCGACTGGATCATCTCTCCGTAGAGTACGAGTGGGTTCATCCCTCCTCCACATCGTGGCCTGTCAGCAGAACCGACTGCTGTGATAACTGCAGGTGGTTCGCATTCGGGCCATGGGCATCACCCCTATACAGGTAATTCTCTGATCCCCGACTGACTCCCCGTTTATTCCAACGACAGGCCGAATACACTCGAATGAATCCTCCACTCGAATACGGAAAGATACATAACCTTTCTGAAATTTCCCCCTCTCATAATTACGTAGTTTACTATGCCCAAGAATTAGAAGGAAAGGAACAGCAAAAAAAACTTAGGGAAAGGAAAAAAGAAAAAGTGAGGTAAAATAACAAACTAAGAATGAATCTTTCGCTTGAACATGGGCAAATTCATTACACTTTTCCTGCACGCAGCCCTTTCAGCCCGTAGCGGCCGAACCGCTGGCCAAACTCGGAATCTGTCGCGGCCAATGTGTTCGGAATGCTTCAAAACCCTAGTTTAGTATCTTACTTCGTTCGATTCTATAGAGAATCGAACGAAATATCGAAATTTCCCTTCTCCGCCATGGCTCCCCATACTGACTTTCTTCTCGAACTCCTCTTCCACTAATCTACAACTAAAACTGA
The DNA here is from genome assembly GCA_003427395.1 of Chara braunii. NCBI lineage: Eukaryota > Viridiplantae > Streptophyta > Charophyceae > Charales > Characeae > Chara > Chara braunii. The sequence continues at coordinate 1,212,663 of BFEA01000067.1, forward strand.
CCTTACTAATACCCTCGCCCTACCCAAAACTGCYGGAATGATATCTTTCCCCACTTGATTTCGTCATAATTCAAGTGAGGTAAGTGTTTTTCACCCTCACACGCCCGCCTTCTTGTCCGACATCGCCCCCTTGTCTGCATGCACCTGGCGCTACCCCCTGCCCGGGTTCACTCACTGCCCGACGCCCCACTCCTTGCCTCCTATGCTGCTGTTTAGCGCAGCACCTAATAGTAGCCAGCTGCCCCCGCGATGTTCTGGCACCGTCCGCCCGCTGCTCCTCTGTCCGTTTGATCGCCCTTCCCTTGAGTGTACCTGGCGCACAACCGCGCCGATTTCATCCCTATCCTGTTCACTTGCCCTCATCTGACACCCCACTGTCTTTCATCCGCTGCTGCTACCCGTTTTCCCTCGGATCTGTCTTCCCTGTCGCGTCCGCCCACTCAGTCCATCACCACTCTCTCTCTCTCTCTCTCTCTCTCTCTCTCTCTCTCTCTCTCTCTCTCTCTCTCTCTCTCTCT
>BFEA01000067.1:1263403-1274154 GCA_003427395.1 Chara braunii
AGGGAGAGAGTGAGAGCACACACACACACTCACTCACTCGACACGACGGACTCGGACTGAGGGTTGGACGCAGACACAGTGGCAAGGCACAAAGTCGAAGTCTTGGATTCCCAATGCCGAAACGGCAAGTCACACTGAGTACAAGTACAGCAGCAGAGAACTGGTACGAGACCGGTCCCCGTACCGTACGGGGAGCCGGTATAAGAACCGGTGACACATACGGTACCAGGGGCATTTCTGCGAAGGCCCCGAGGGCAGAACTGAAAAATGCAGTATTTGAAAGTGGCGCCCGAATTGCAGCATGGCGCCAGTTGTCCAAAATCCTACGGTACCAAAGGAGGGGTTTGGAAAAAGGGTGCCAGGCCGAAAACGGGATGCAGCCGAAGCAGCAAAAGATAGACCAGGGATCGAGCCCTGGCGAAGTCCGTAACAGCCTCCCTTTCCCTCTGTACGGCATCGTCATAAAGTTTTTGAAAGAACGGTTTCTCGATCTCGTCCGCTGCATCCAGCATGGCCTGCCATTGGGCAGATGAGATGTCTGCAATGCTGGAGGAAGGGGTGTTAGTAGATCTCTCAAGAGGGGTCCACTCTCTCCTCACGTTTGGACGAACACTCCTCTTGCCCTTCCTCACGTTCCCAAAAAGAGCACCTTCTCTCTCCCTTTTCTCTCTTTCCGCTTCCTGCGCACGTGTCTCAATACCGGACATAGATAGTTCAGATAAAAGAAACGAACAGTAAAGCACAAAGAGTAGAAGGTAGAACTCCTAGCCGGAGCGGCAATTCATTTGGACTTAGAGAACGGCACGCAGCAGAATAAAGGAAAGAATTAAAAAAAAAAACAAAAAAAAAAAACGGAAGAGAGGACTGACTTATCGAACGGGCCCGATCAGATTAGCTGGAGATCCCCTCTTGTCTAACCTGACAGGGTACATGTACCACAATAAATCAGCCGAAGAAAACTATCTGCAACAATGGAAATTTCGAGGGGTGCAGACGGTCGCCGAGCCAGACGCGGGGCAGTATGTGATAACATGCAGTAAGACCAGTCAAGATCCCCTTGAAAGGAATGCCCTTGCTAGCCGTATGTCCCCCAAGTTCAGCACAGCAAAGAGATGCACTGGCGGCAACAGATTTGGGCCCTAAAGGTCCTGTCCCATTGGGCCTGGTCCCACTGAGTCCCGTAGGTCCCAAGTAGGTCGTGGACCAGGACCAACGAGATAGGTGTACCAAGTCAGTCCCAAACTGCCTCTACCATACTGAAAAGGAAAAGAGAACTTTTAACAAGAACTCACCCCTACAGCCGTTCAGAAATGAAAAGACAATGCACCGTAGAAAAATATAACATTTAGAACAGATACATCATCCATCCATCCATCAGGTGAGAAAGCAATCCACATGCTCACACACACAGCCACGACTGCAGAGAAGAGGAAGAGAGCCCAGCACACCCCAACAGGCCATGAAGCACCAAGCAACCTCCCACGGGCTAACCAGGTCACACGGCACGTACCTGTGAGGCCCGGCCTCCAAAGATGGATAACGACTCACCCCCCTCTCTCATAAGTCCTCCTGACCCCTAGCTACCACTACACGAAGTGTCCTAGCATGACTAAGAGGGCCTTCCTACACCCCTGTTGCAACGCCGGATCCCCCGCCGATGTCTGAAGACCAAAGTAGGAACTTGCAGCTCTTCGATGCAGATATGGCAGCCTCTGATCAAGTCTCCCTCTTGAGGGGAAGCCCAAAAGTCACTCAATGTCTTCTTGAAGTGCAGATTCCAGGTGCGAGTACCTCTCACTCTCTACTCCCTCTCGCTTACTCCAATCAGCCTCCTCTGTGTCTCGCCACCCCATCCAATCACTCAAGCAACCTGGTCAGGTCTGATGTCGACCCTACATGACCTAACCAGGCGGGGGCAATATCCTCATACCTCACTGCCTCACTTAACCCTAACTTCCCTAATCCGAGATTAGGTTAGCCCTAACCTAATTCGGAATTAGGTTTAGGGTGACTAACACCTCTCGCCAGCAAGCAAGTCCACTCCGATACCAATTGTTACGATCCTGGTCACTCCCAAAGTGCAAATTCAGAATGAAAGACAATGCCACCCAATTGCGAAAGAAATGAAAGCACTTGCAAAGAGATAGAGACCGGAGGAGAGAGAGAAAGTAGAAGAAGAAGAAGAAGAAGATGTACACCAGCAAGACCAATGACAATTCCCCCTTCTCTCTCCACCTTCCTCCTCCTCCTTCACTTCGCCAATCTTATTCTTCTCTCAATAATAATAATAACAATGAATGGATGAACCAGAATCAATATCCGAAGTTCCCTCTTACTGCTGACTCAATCAACAACAATAACAACAAGTCCACCATAGCTATGGCTTCCCTCCTCCTGCCTCTTCACACATGCATAGGCTATGGCGGACTACTGAGGGGCCTGCCCTCCTGTGCAAAGGACAACCCAAAGCAGCTATGCTGCTGCTACTGACTAGTCCGCCATCCCAAGCTCTGCCTCGAGCTTCCTTGGTGCAGCACTACCCCAACTGGGGCCTTCCAGATGCAGCGCCCAACAAGGTGATGAAGATGGTGTCTACCATAGCCAGGTAAGTGCCTCGCCACTCCTCCTTCGCCCCCTTCTTCCTCCTCCTCAAGCTGGACTGCTTGCCATAGCCAGGCTGAGCTCCAGCTGCCCTTCACCTCCAAGCAGCGCTGTATCAGCCAGCGCTGCGCTCCAGCAGCATGTCGCCAATCCTTGCATACCGCAAATTCGGAGGAGCTACTTGCTCCTCCGAAAGATATAGCGGCCTACTGGCCTCCTGGGCGGTGACTTCCTAGGCCGAGCGGCCTCCCAGCAACCGGTACCTCCTCCCTTTCAGAGGGAAACATCATTGCAGGCTCTGCTAACCTCCGTACAGGCCCTAGACCCGGGCTACTTGGACTGGTACCGGCCTACCTCTAGCCTACCGCTACTGGGCCTCTAAAAATGCCAACGTTTTGCCTTCTTCTGCTCGGCCTCCAGTATCCGACACTTCTACCCCACCTTCAGTGGTACCGGCCTACCTGCTACTTGAGTGTTTTTCCCCTCTGCTCTAAGTGCTGCGGGCCTACCCCCGCTACTCGAGTGTTTTCCCCCCTGCAACCCTTCACAGTCATGGCCACAGGTTACCGGCCCTGCGGGGCCTTTCAACCAACAAGGACCCTTGCGGGTCACACACACTCAGCCGACAAGCACTCAGACAGGCATGCAAACCAGCAGGCACGCACACGCACACAGACATGGAAATCACAGCAGAATGCGGGAACTTCAGCAAGGCATTCATTCCAGCGGCAAATCCCAGAAACCAGCAGTGTTCTCAGTCTGTGTTTTTGGCGGGTCATTACATAATGCACAAACTTCAGACTCACGCCTCCTTTTTTATTTATCGTATTGTAATTGCAATCAGACTCGCTTTCTTTTCCACTTCGCATACATGCATACAGATGGCGATTCACACTTGGTGCAGTTCGCCCACTCAAAGCTCAGAGATATGGAAAACGAGAACACAGTTCAGATGCAAAATCACTTCGACAAGTTATGGCGCCTCGGTGCCTGCACACTCAACTCTCGTTACTGTGTCTAACACCACCCTTCGCACATACACAACTCTGGATCACCCTGAATACCACCACACACACACTAAACCTATCTTCTCCCTATTGCGGCTATGGCCGCTCTACCCCTACTGACTATGGCTACGATCTCGCTCTTCAGCCCACTTCGTCTTCGGGCAACCTGCAGACCAGCTTCGCACAAGACGCTGTAGCAGCACTTCCACATGGCTTACGCAGCGAATGAATAATGGCTGGGCGCTGCCTCCTTATTTATACTTCGGTAAGTCGTTGGTCTGACTTTTCCACCAGGCCCAAGGTGCACACAGTCCCTCATGGTACTTGCTGACGGTGCAAAGTGAGACTGGGACTGGGTACCACTGACTAAGCGAAGTTGGACTCACCACTTGCCCACTTGCCTCTGGCATGCTGTGTAAAACGTGAGAAGAAACTTGAAAGGCCACTTCCGGACCTTCCGAAAGTTTATGGACTTGGCCTTTCAGGACTGTAGCAGATACGACCTTGACGTTTCAGGACTGTAGCAGCTACGACCTTGACCTTTCAGAAACGCTACAGCTACGGCCTCTACACAACTATGACCCCTACTTGACAGACCTACAGATGGAGCCCCGACATCTACACAGACCTACGACAGACAACAAACAACTACCGAAACACAGGTCGTGGGCTCAAACACTCGGGGTCAGCTCGACACTGTACATGGGTAAGGTGAGGTCTGGGGATCGAACTCTAGGGCCTGCATCTGTGACTGCAGAAAGGTGAAAACCGTTTCATAATGAACCAGATCACTTCATGCAACTTCATCTCGTTTGAGTTCATTGTTTAGAGAAACTTTTGAAAATAATAAATTAATAATACGATCATCAGAAAGATGAGCTTTCTGACAAGCAGTCTCATCAAGCTCCCACAGAAAAAAAGGAAAAAAAACTAAGGGTCAGACACCACCTGAGCTAACAGAAAGCACCAGAACTATCGTCTTCCCCGAATAGAACGCCCGGTCATTATAGCTGTATATGGAACAACTTTCGGTCCAGATGCAGCGATAATGACCAGGCGTTCTATTCGGGTGAAGACGGTAGGCCGGCGGGAAGGGAGACAATGACGGGCATGGTTCCGAAATCTTACGGCAAGCTTCACCCTGGATTAAAAAACAGTACGAGCGAGGAGACAAGGGCCTCGCAGCAGACAGAAGAGGGGCTGGCAGGGCTGGGGCCCAGGCCCAAAAACGAGTAAAGCCCGGTCAGCTTCAATGGTCCACATTTGGTGTTTTTCTGCTTCCTACATTGCTTCCTACATCATGGAGGACCTCAAGAGTAAGAGCAGCTGCTCCTTTGAAGCCTCTAACGGGCTGAAAGGCATGGCTGCCGTCAAGAAATATCTCTTCGTGAATTGCCTCCACTGTGATATGCATAATTTTCCGGGATACATCCAGGCCACCCATAGTCTTCCAACTTTGTGCGGTGTTGAGCTTTCCCTATCTTCAAAGCATTGTTCTCAGCCCTCCATTTCATCGGTTCCTGTACAGTCAGAAGTACACTCTTTACACTGCCTCAGCAAGCTCTCTCTCTCTCTCTCTCTCTCTCTCTCTCTCTCTCTCTCTCTCTCTCTCTCTCTCTCTGTCTGTGCGTGTGTGTGTGTGTGTGTGTGTGTGTGTGTGTGTGTGTGGCTGGTGTTGAGTTTTCCCTATCCTCAAAGCATTGCTTCTCAGCCCTCCGTTTCATCAGTTCCTGTACAGTCAAAAGTACACTATTTACAGTCTTAGCAAGCTCTCTCTCTTACACAGTCTTAGCTTTTTCTCTCTCTCTCTCTCTCTCTCTCTCTCTCTCTCTCTCTCTCTCTCTCTCTCTCTCTTAAGTTTTCCCTATCCTCAATTCAACACAGGGGAGAGGATAAGAGGAACTGAGGAGATAATTGATATGTGTTTCTTGTGGTACTTCAAGATGCTGCTACAGTTTTGCGTGCTGCGAATTTCCTATGGCTAATCATCCACCCTGAGTTCGATTACATTCACCTCCACAAATGCAGACTGAGGCTGAGTGGAAATTAGTACAACTGCCACAGAAGAGCAACTGAACCTTGAGCTTAATTCTCAGAAGGAAAGTCATCCTCCTCGGAGACTGTGATCGACATCTCACAAGAAAATAGTGGAATAATCTACGGTGTTTTTCCAGGAACCCAACTTGTGCCTAGATACATGCCCGGGTGCTGGGCTGGGCTTGACCCCCCCTGCGCAGGGTTGCGGCCAGACTCGGCACAAAACAAAACAAAAGAAAGACGAAAAAAGAAAAAAAAAACGGAAAAAACGAAAATGTTGTGTAGAATCGCAATGCACACGCCTTTTAGCTGTGGGTCGTATCAGAATTCCTCACAGAACTGACGATGCAAAAGAAAACAAGAGAATCAGACTAAGGCACCCCCGTTAAAACCCGTTAGCCCCTTTAAAACCAATTTATACCCCCAATGCCCGCCCCAGTCTGAGGTGAGATATCAAGAATGCAATCACAGATCGACAAACGACCAATGATTAGAGTCCAAATGATGAAATCAGACACGACTGTAAATTGAGAAAATAGTTTACCCCTGAGGCAGCCCACGTACCTCGGGCAATAATGCTGCTCTCTTTTTCCTTTCCAAAACACGGTCATTCCACAGAATCCACACCCACCTTTTTAAACTCCATCATCCCCTGTCGGGAGTCACTGGCAAGAACCTTCACAGCGACTTCCATCTCATTATCAAGTAGCCCTTTGTACACCCACCTGTTGAACAACGACAAGCGGGACATGGGACAACCGGGGACATGGGACAACCGGGGACATGGGACAACTGCGGCATGAGACAACAGGGACATGTAAATGAAAAAGAGTTCGTTCAACTTCATTCTCAGCGGTAAGGTTTCGCTCGCTTACCAAGTTCCTTTTTTACAGGCATGAATTACTTGCCACGATCAACAGCGCGGACTCAGATTTGCAGAATCCAAGCAACTGGGACCATGCCCCAGGTTTCAACAGACACAGAGTCTACTTCTTCCCTCGAACCAACAAATGAAAGAGCAGTCCCTCGGGACACCCCTTAAACTTGGAGCGATACAGAGAAGATTAGCATGAAAAAAGGCAGGGGGGGGGGTGTGGGGGCCGGAAACAAGTGAAAGAGGAATTTCGAGAACTGCTTTGAATTACTTTTTTCTGTTTTTTTCTTTGAAACTTGAATTACATTTCAACTTTGAAAGGGGGGGGGGGGGGGGGGGGTGTTTCCCTTCTCTCATCTATCGCATCTTCTTGGTAGTATGCATTTATCTCATCCTCTCGCTAGTCTAGGTATAGTACGGGGGAACACCAACCAACCTGGATCTCTCCCTAGCCCACGGGGTAGGTTGGCACCACAGCAGTGGTGCAAGAGCAATGCTGTACCAGTCCCTCGTCACGGCGACGAGGGGTGGGCAGGCATTGCCGATGGGGAAAATCGGTGGTGCTAGTGCCGAGCGATGGCAGTCACTGCACCTCCCCCTACCCCCCAACCCCACATGGCGGTCTAATGGCCAATATTGTTGCTGCATAGCAACCAACAACATCAGCCAAGGGCCTGCCAATGCTGGCTTGGGGACCCCACGGGTTATCTCTAGCTGGTAGAACAACGAGCTTGCCCAGGCACGTTCGTGAGGCCAATGGGGATTGAACCCACAACATCCTGAATGCAACTTCTGTGCCGTACCAACTGAGCTGGCCCGCAGGAAGTTTCAACTTAACTGAAAAACAACTTTTGAAAAAAAAGGAGGGGGAGATTCACCTTAAGTGCGGCTGCCACCACTTGCAACTTTAATTCCCTGAATGCAACTTTTGAAAAATTTTAATTCCCTGAATGCTCGCCCCCCCCCTCCTCTCTTAACTGCGGTCAGACGGGATGTGGACATGCATAAATCAAAGTTCAGGATCTGGACTGTGTAGTACACATGCTCAGTCACCGTGACAGGGGCGTCAGAACCCTTCGCCTTGCAATGACCGGCAATCTTGGGAGTTCTTTTCTTAAAAAACACTGATGACAAACAGAGAAGGGGAAAAGAAAAATGCACCTGTGCTGAGGGCAAGACCAGGACCAGACCGAGCAAACATTGCAAACAAGAAGCAGTAGTTGCAAAGGATATGAGTGTGAACGATATACAGAAAACCAAGTTGCGAAATCACACAGATGTCCAGGTAGTCATGTCAAACCAGAGTACAAAATGCGTCGAGATACCATCCATATAGAGCAATACAAAAGTAATGAGCCAATGTTCAAGCCCGTAGGCCACACCAACACAGTATCCAAAGTCGCCCCTCCCTGTCCGGCGCCCAGCGCCCAGCCTACTCTACCCAACTATCCTACCTACAGCTGGTTCACGCAACAGGCTCACTTTGACTCTCGAAGACCAATGCACATGACTGTCAACACCATAGCCGACCTCTCTTCATGTACCAGGTACGTATCTTGTCACCCTCAGTCAGACCTTGATTACCCCACACTTCGCCTCCTTCCCTGAAGACCACCTGATCGCCCTCCTTACCCTCTGGCGACCAGCAGCCCGGCTATGGCTGCCTGCTCCCCGCTGCCCTGCAGCGCCCCACTTCACCACTATGCGCCCCGTCAGCGCCCTTGGCAGCAGCGCAGCATCAAGCGATAGCGCAGCAGCACTTCTGCATTGCCTGCACTGGCCAGAATGCCTGGCCTGGGCTGCCTTACTTCCTTTATGGAAGTGGCAGCCTCCTGGACGCTGTGGGCCTGGGCCCCATTTACAGTTGGGCACGGCCTGAGTCTCTGGACTTGGGCTGTTTGCTGCATCTGTGCAGGTCTCCCGGGGAGGTGCGTCGACAGTACTGCTTTTGCGTAGGCCGATGGCCTGCTTCTCAACGTCTCGGCCCTGCGTTGTGTGTATGTGCCCAGGCGCAACTGTCAAGGCCTGGGCCAACTGTACAACGCAGCTTAGTGAGGCTCGTGCGTCCATTCAACCAACTGGCGTGCTGCAAGAGCCTGAATACCCACATGTGAAAGTGTCGAATTTTGGCCTTTGACGAATATTCAGGCACGCCTTCACTTAGGGCGGGCGCTCAGCTTGCTGGGGGCCTTACCCCAGAACATATGATGTCTGATAGGGCCCCTTGAGGGCTTGTTCCTCACATAGTCCACGGTAAGACTAAACAAGACTATATAGTATAAAGTTACCATAACGTTAGTATAAACTCTTGCTTCCGTGGCTAGCGGGAGTCAGCATCGCCTCCTGCTCTTTCCATGCTGTCTTCTTGTCCTCCTCATATATGCCTACCACATCCATCAGTGCCGGTACACCAAGGAGGAGGATCCGGTAGTTAAACCACCAGTCCACCAGAGCCTGCACTAGGGCTTATTTTTGTAGATGAATACCAGCGCTGAATCTACAATGGGTCCCAAAAATTTGTGGCGGGGACAACCAGATTCAGAATAAGGACCTGTGGGCCCTGTAAATGAATATACCATTATACCACCCCTGTACAGGATCTGGTAGTTAAAACCACCAACCCACCGGACCTGTAAACAAATACCAGACCTGTACAGGAGGGCGGATAGAGGTTTGGAGAGGCATGGCCTGTGGGCCCCAAAAAAATGTGGCAGGCGCTAGCGGGTTCTGAGTAAGGACAGGCAGCGAATGTGAAAATGTGCTGCCTTCCCAAAAGAGTCCCAAATACTACTGGCAGCCTGGCAGACAACAAAGGAAAAAAAGGTGGGAGCACACTTAGGGAAAAGGGAAAAAACAAAAAGAAAAAACACCACCCAGAACAAATGGCAGGCGACTAAGTGTACACACACACAGAGAGAGAGAGAGAGAGAGAGAGAGAGAGAGAGAGAGAGAGAGAGAGAGAGAGAGAGAGAGCGAGAGATTCTGCATTTCAAAACAGTGCCGCCGATGTGAACACATGAATATTACAAAAGCCTGAAAAAAATAGAACATGAAAAATAAAAAAAGTTCAATAATGTTCGCGGATGACCTGAACTCCAACTCGTCCATGCTAGCATCAGATATGAACATTAACTGGGTCAAAACAATGGGATGATGGCTCTCCGAAGGACGGTCCCCCTGTTTCAGGGGCCGGAGAGGGAGATGATGTGGGAGAGGCCAGAGGCTCCAATGAGGTATCTGGGAACTCAAATCACGAAGGATGGGCCAGCGCCAAAGATGGCACAGAACTTACTGGCCGGCAGGGTTACATACCTGCCGACCGCCGACCCCGACCGCCGACCGTATTGCAGCCGACCAGTAGGGCCGACCAGTCTGCAGTCTGCCGACCAGTCAGAAAACAACCATCCACATATTGTTTTTTTCAAATCTGAGTTGGGGGCTGTACTGTGCTTGCTGGGTACAGCCCAAATCCGCTGAGAAACGTTTGGAGATGGGGGGGGGTATAGGAGGGTATAGGGGTGGTATAGGGGGAGGGGTAATGAGGGTGCTGGGGGCAGTTTGGGCTGATTGGGGGCCGCTATGGGGGTGTTGGTAGGGTTATTAGGAGTTCCGGACCCAAAAAACACTTTTTTTTCTTTTTTTTTTGCGGGGTGCTGACGACCCCCGACCGGTTTGGGCCGACCAGTCGAGGGCCGCCGACCGTCGGGGTATGCAACACTGCTGGCCGGCCAAATCAATCAAATGAGCAAGTGGAATCAACCCTTCACATCATTTTTAGGAGGAGCATTAACCATCTACACCTCCATTTTCTCAATGTGTGGTACATCGCATCAACCTGCACTATTCCAGACCAGCCCATCAAGGAATTATTAAATGGGAAAAGGCCAGAACCTCCTATCTGTGGTCGGCAGATCCCGACAAAAAAGTACATACAAAAGATGGCTTGGCACTATATCACAAGGAAACCGGTTAACGGGGCGTTGGCTATAATCAACCCCAGGCAAGAAACCAAAGCCCTCCAAATGAAACGGCTCGTCAAATTACTAACTAAACTGTCTTTGGTTTGGAACAAATTGGCACAGGACAGCAGTAGGTAGCCTACCTCCAACAGAATGCCCCACCAACATGTCAGGCCTGTTCTGGGTCATGAACAAGGATTGGAGCACGAAAACAGGCAGGAGAAGAGAAAAAGGGAGATGTGCTTCCTCAAATCAAGACCATACCCCTCTCCC
>BFEA01000067.1:1277996-1295762 GCA_003427395.1 Chara braunii
TATATATATATATCGTCACAAACAGAACTGCCCGGTAAAACGTTGGCAGAGAGAGAGAAGAGGACAACAAACGAGTGGCTGTGACAAACTGTTTCGTCGGAGTTTCACCGACTCATCATATATATATCGTCACAAATATATATATCGTCACAAACAGAACTGCCCGGTAAACCGTAGGCAGAGAGAGAGAAGAGGACAACAAACGAGGGGCTGTGACAAACTGTTTCGTCGGAGTTTCACCGATATGCGGAAAAAAATATATGCTGTGCAGAAAAATAAACTGAACAACTTTTGCCTCAGGGTCAGACCAAAATTCTTTGCAGAAGGAAAATAAATAATAATATTATAATAATTCATTTTTTGACCAGGCCGGGCAAGTGGTCCCGGGCCACTCTGGTAACATCGCTAATAATTGAGATAGAATAACAAAGAGCTCGTACCCAAATCCCCCTGCACCAATCCGGGTTGAAAAGAGCTTTGTAATCATCTCCAGCTCCTTGCTTTTGAAGACATGAAGCGTCGGTCTGCCAACAGCAAATTTATCTCTTCTTGGGCTTCTACTCCTCTTCTCTCCCTGCAATCCTGCACTAGTCACAGCCATGGCATAGTCACATCGTCAACTGTATAGTGTCCATGGGGTTCGGCTTCAGGGGGGTTAAAGAAATTTCTCCACAACTAGTCCAGCTAATTTGCAGGCTTCAATTTCACTGTCATCCCTTCGACACTTCACATCATCGACTTGTCAGATCCACTGTTTTCTTTTCTCTTTGAACCACCAGTACCTTTCCCAGTCATTTTACCGTTTCGCGGCGGTTAAACCACAGCAGTGCTTCCTAGAGTCATGCCCGTTAACGCGCCACAATTTTAGGAAACGTACGGGCTAATACAGGAGCGCCCAAATTCATCTGACTAGAAACGTTTCTACTCCTTTTTTTCCCGCGGCCCATAGCTGGGCCAAGTACTGGTGGTTTAACACGGAGGCTGCACTCGGCCTCCGGCGGCAGCCAGATGCGCCGCCAGAACTCAGCGTGCACGGCCCACGGTCGATATAGCTAAGTACTGGTGGTTTAACACGGAGGCCGCACTCTACCTCCGGCGGCAGCCAGATGCGCCGCCAGAACTCAGCGGCACGGCCCACGGTCAATATAGCTGGGAAAGGTACTGGCGGTTTAAAAAGGCTAGTACTCCCCGATTCCAACTTCAAACAGGATTCTGTTTTTTATTTGGGGGGGACTCTCTCTCTCTCCAATCTATTCATGGGGAGCAGCACGTGCCGGGGGTTTCCAACTTCCAACTCATCACACTCATCTTTTGGGGTGTACCAAACAACAAACCATTCTTTTTGTCTCTCCCTTCAACGCTCTGCACGTAGTCGCACTGCTCACACTGGCCTAATCGCAACACTAGATTCAATGATTCTGGTTTTTTTGCCAAATTTTTGGAACTTTTTTCCCACTTGAAACTTGGAAGTATCTTATTCAGCTGCAGTACAAATTTTCACAACAATGGACATAAAACCTTAAAAGTTTCTGACAAGAGCCTTTGGAAACTTTAACCAGGACGCATTTTCGACCCAGTAGATAGATCCAGTAAAGTGGGTCAGATACATCCAGAGAAGTGCTACCGTCTTCACGCGAAAAGAATGCCCCATCAATATGGCTGTATTTGGCCCACTTTCAGTCCAGATACAGCGATAATGACCGGGCATTTGATTACGCCCCCACACCGGTAGAACAGTTCCTGTGTTTGATCTCGGCTTTTCTTTCTCTGATGCTTGTCGATTCAGCAACTTTTCTGTTCGAGAAGTTCCGAAGCATGACGTCCTTTCTTAAACCACCCCTCTACCTGCCTGTAAAAATTCGGGGGGTCAGTAGGCCGTTTTTTGGAATAGGCACATGGCCTACCAGTAGGTCTGTGTGGGGCCTGGCCTTGGTCCCAGAGTGGCAAAAATGGAAATATGCCGAATCCGCGAAGTAATTACTTCACGCCAGTTCATGGGCAAAATGATTTTTATTTTTCTTCGGATATCTTTCCAGGAAAGATCACTAACTAATTTACAGACCCTCAAATTTTTAGAATTTTCTGTGAATTCTTCTGAGCACAAAAACCCACCAAAGTTGCCGTACTTCTTCCATTAGCCGACACATGGTAGAGTGACGGGAAATGCGCAGAATCGGCGCGGAAATGATTTCCCGGTCATTCTGAGCACAAAAAATCGCCGAAGTCGCCGCTTTGAAATTGTCGGACTACCTTGGCCCCCCAGTTGGCAACCGTTGATCTTGTTTTCTTCCTGCTCTCACCACTTTTCTTTCCCTAAAAACTTCCTGACTTGCCCACTCCACTCTGTAGCGCTTGATCGTGTTTTCTCCCACAACTACGCTTGTCGCCATCCATTGATGCTGTTGCGACTTTTGATGTACCTGCTTCTTTCTCTTCTCTTGTAATTTCCCTCCCTCTCTTGGCCGATCCATTAAGATCCCACTGAGTTTTTTCCTTTCCGCACCTGTCCTGTTCTCGTTCATGTTACAGTCTTCTACTATGTGCGAGGCTCAAGGCCTCGATCTGCCCTACTGGGCCCTATTTCCTGTACAGTCGGCCGCCCTAAGTGAAGGCAGGCTCGACCCAGGGCCTACAGGCCTATTTTTGGGGTCATCACGCAACTGGGTAAATTCAGGCAGTTGCGCAGCACCAGTTGGTTGAGAGTGCCCAGGCCCAGGCTGCCTCTTTCGAATGTAACTGAGGCAGGCCCTGGGCCAGATTCGCAACATGGACCAAACACAGGCCGCGGGCAGTTGGACATGGGCAACTACCACAGGCCCAGGGCCTGTTTCGTTTGGACTGGGGCTCAGCCTCTCTGGGCCTACCGGAAGCTTCTAGGCAGGGGCCCAGCGCAGCCAGGCTGCACGCAAGCAGGCAGGCCACTTCCATTTAGGAAAGTGTATGCCCACGCATTCGGCATTTGGGCACTGGCTGCATGCTGCGCTAACGCTGGCCAGTGCTCACGCGTTCACAGGCGAGCTGGAAGGAGCAGGCAGCCGTAGCCGAGCTGCGCTGCTGTATGCTGAATGGGGCGCATGGTGGTCCTTGGGTGCATGTGGCATCTGTGAGTTGGGGATCGAGGTTATGAGTGAGGCGAGAGACATACCTGGTGCTTGAGGCGAACGGCATTGGCCGAGATCTTCTCGTACTTCAGGGAGCTGTTGACGTCATCAGCGGCATTGTAGATAGGCTAGATAGGATCTGCCATTTGTAGTCTGGGCGCCGAGCGCCAGATCGGATGTCGACATTGGTTCTTTGTTGATGATGATGAGACTATTCGAACATTGTCACTTATGAGCTTTTGCTGTGATCTTATTTGGTGGGACTCATGATGCAATTCTGCTTTTGGTTCGAGGTCACAACTGGTCTCATGTGTATGATGCTGTTTGGTTTCTGAAGTTCGCTATCGCTCATTTTCCTTGCAATTTGGTATTGGAGCTGTGGTACGGTGCGCTCATCTGGCGCTTGTCTTCTGCCTATGCAGTACATGCATGTGGTCTGCTAAGTGAGCGGCCGTAGGGAGTGTGTAGTGAGGAGGGCGAAGGCAAGCAGGCGACCCAGGTGGAGAGGGGATCGCCAGGAAGGCTAAGTGGTGATTATTGGGTGTTCGCTGTGTGATGAGAACTATCTGATGTGCGATTGATGCTGAGGTGGAACGGCGGTGAAATTAAGGTTGTGCAGAAGCAGCGATTGGTCATCACAATCGGCATCGGGTCATCTTGTGAGAATATATGTGGTTGGGGGCAGCTATTTTGAGGTACATTGCACCTAACCTTATCTACCATCTTCGACACTTCTTATCGTGAGGATGTGTATTCTGTCTTGAGAGTCCTCTCATGTGAGGAGTCGAGTGTGCTCAACCTTGAGAGTCGTCAGCATTCACGTGGAGCATCTGGAAGAAGAGGGC
The DNA here is from genome assembly GCA_003427395.1 of Chara braunii. Classification (NCBI taxonomy): domain Eukaryota; kingdom Viridiplantae; phylum Streptophyta; class Charophyceae; order Charales; family Characeae; genus Chara; species Chara braunii. The sequence continues at coordinate 1,281,943 of BFEA01000067.1, forward strand.
AGTGCTATCTGAAGGGCCCTGGAACAAAGCACTGGGTCACGGTCACCATGCCAACCCACTGGGAGTAGAGCACCCATGCTTTGCTGCTTTGTCCTTTGTCTGCTCGTTGCGCTGTAGATGGGTTCTGAGGGGCAGGCCAGCCCTACGGGAAAGACGAGTACCGGACGTCTATATATAAGTACCGGCGGGGACCTTCCATTGGCTGTGATCGTCGTCCTGTTTGCGACGTTAAATAATTCCTGAGGACTTCGGGGGCCATCCATGAAAACGCCTCCTGATCAGCCAATCAGTCGGTGTAAGGCTCTCTGCACGCGAGGATAAATATTGTGCAGGGCTGGCCAGCTCAGCAGGACTCGGGGCACAGGGGTGGGCCGTGTGCACATCTTTAGACACGCACGCTGTTCCAGATTGCTCATGGACGCTGACGACAAGGGACATTCAGGAAGTACTGAGGGAGGGGTAGATGCCAGGTGACAAGTTTGAGAAAGATTCCATCCTGCAAACAACCAATCAAATGATTCTGTTTTTATTTTGATTAGTTAGATCAACTACGATGTACAGCCATTAACATCCCTCAGACGGCATAGTTAGAACTGTTTCCTGTTCATTGTGCTCTCTGTTTGTGAACTAGTCAAAGTCAAAATAGTTTCGTTTGTAGAAATCTGAACTTCCCTGTTCGACCCAAATGTATATACTCCAGTGCTGGGACGGCAACCGGCCGGTTGAGCTACCCCAGTCCAACCGGAGCCGGACCAGCCCCGGGGGGGTGAACCGGGAAACCTGTTTCGAAAAAAAAGTGCCCAAATATCTTTTTTTAATTTTTTTATTTATTTTTTGGCAGATTCCGACTGCGCGGAGCCGGCCTCGGAGGTGCGAGCCTCCTGTTGCTCGGTTTGACCAAGTGCTTTTCCACGCGCATTTCGGCAACGCTACCCTTGGTTGATTTACTCCATAATAAATATAGGAAGGAGACCGGACGCCCACTTCTTTGCGTCTTGCTTTCGTGTCCAGCATGTCTTGCTGCACTTCGTGCCTGCCTTCGGTCACTCTTCAAGAGCTGTCGGAATACGCAATAAAATTTTCAAGGTGCAATATTTTTCAAGGGGCTTCCAGAGGGGACAGGGGTTTATTATGGACATATTCAGGCAACTATGGCTTTCACGGAGAGGGGTCAAGTAAGCAAGTTCACTTATCCGACCCCCTTGAGCACTTCGTGGATGTGTTATTTGATATTGATACCCCACGAGCTGAACCAGATATGATGAGAGGGGGTCCTTGCCAGAAGTTATAGCTCTTCCAGAGTATAACTCGACAGCAGAAGAGTTATGGTTCCAGCTTTCAGCTCGTGGAGGCAGAGCGTTTTCTGTTTGTTGGTTTCTACATAAGGTGAGTTATCAGTCCGGAAGTATCTTGCCTGGCAGTCTGTCCAGATACATGTAGTGGAGCAAGGTCCATTCGAGATAGATGGGGAGAAGAATATAGCTTAGGTCCATTCTTGGGCTTGCACCTCGGACGGCTCTGACATCACGATTCCAAAATCCGAACCCATAACTTTTTCCACAGATGTTTCCACAGATGGCAGGGACGTTGCAGAAGGATATAATCTCAGCAGAGCCTCATCACAATCATAGTGTTCCCCTCGTGGCTGAGGGTAAAAGAGCATCTGCTGCTGCCAACGTCAACTGGTCCGTTGGACCACAGGATGACAAACTGGAGAAGGGGCCTGCCCAACCCACATCTTAAGAAAAATGTGTGGCGGTTCTCCGCTGCTGATCTGCAAAGATCAGCGGCGGATATCCTCTGCCCATTTTTTTTAAGAAATGGGGTTGTGGCTGATCTTTGCCGCTGATTTGCGACGATTGGCGGCCAAGATTGGCCACTTTTTGGACTTGAAAAATCCGGGCCTACAGCGAAAAATCCGGGCCTACAGGACCCGTTTTCGAAATTGCGGGGCAGGGCCCCCACAAGGCCTCGGGAGCACATATGTGCCGGCAAAAAAAAAAATAGACTACAGGGGTCTCAACAAGATCACGAGAAAAGAGTACAGAGCCTCTTCCTCGCATTGATGATCTACTGGATATGGTGCAGGGCTGCACATTGTTCAGCAAAGTCGACCTCAAATCTGGCTATCATCAGATTGAGATGGCAGAGGAGGATGTTCATAAAACAGCCTTCAAAACCAGGTATGGTACTTGGTGATGGCAGAGTACCTGGTGATGCCATTTGGACTTTGCAATGCCCCAGGCACATTGTAGACTGAAATGCACCGCATCTTCAGGCCATACCTAGACAAGTTCATGGTTGTCTACCTGGATGACATTATAATATTCAGCCGAACTGCCAAGGAACATGTGGAGCAGTTAGCTCTGGTTCTTCAGGCCTTACATGACAATCAGTATAAGATCAACAGAGAGTAGTCCTCTTTTGGGGTTCCCTCTGTCATCTATCTGGGTCGTGTAATTTCTGGAGATGGCATGGCCCCTGAAGCAGCCGAAGTTGTTGTTATTCAGGATTGGCCACAGCCCCAGACAGTGAGGGATGTACGGTCCTTCATGGGTTTAGCTTCCTACTACAAAAAGTTCGTCAGAAACTTTTTTGCAGTAGCAGTACCCCTGTCAGATGGCTTTCACACGAATCAAGATGGCCTTGACTCGTGCCCCAGTGTTGAAAATCCCTGACCCAACTTTGCCATTTCTTCTGACCACTGACGCAAGTCAATATGGCATTGGGGCAGTTCTTCAGCCGGATGATGGGAATGGTCTACGGCCTGTTGAGTTCATGAGCAAGAAGATCAAGACCCCAAAGCTGCAGGATTCAACCTATGAGAAAGAGTTGTATGCTCTTGTCTGTGTGCTAACGCACTGGAAGCACTTTCTACTGCGCAGACACTTTAAGATCTTTTCAGATCATTCCACTTTGCAGTGGATGAAGTCCCAAGGAGAGTTGAATGACAAGTTAGCACGCTACATTCAGTTCATAGATTTGTTTGACTTTGAACTGAAACATAAGAAGGGCTGCTACAACAAGGTAGCAGATGCCCTCTCTCGTAGGCCTGACACTTTTGCGGCCATCTCTTCTACTCACTCCTTTGGAGAGGAGACCCGCCAGACCATTGGTCGATTACTGCTTCAGGACCCAACTTATGGACCAATAGTTAAAAATCTGCAAGCAGATCCCAATTCTGAACCACGCTATGCTTTGAGTTCAGGCTTGTTGTACACTTACAGCAATGGGGAGGAACGCTTGTGCATTCCCCATGACCAGCCACTCAGGACTTTGCTGATGTCAGAGTGTCATGATGCACGTGGTCACTTTGGGTTCCTAAAGTCGTATGCAGCCCTGTCGTAGCGCTTTTTCTAAAAGGAGATGCGGAGTGATCTTCTATGTTATATCGAAACCTGTGAGCTTTGCCAGAGGAACAAGGTCCAACGTAGACCTCCTCTTGGACTGCTCAAACCCTTACCTATACCTGATGGTCCTGCAAAATCTTTGTCTATTGACTTTACAGATCTGGGCAGAACCACCCCTCGAGGCATGCGTCAGGTTATGGTATGTGTTGATAGGTTCTCTAAGCATGTAGAGTTCATCCCCTTACCATACCTGATGGTCCTGCAGAATCTGCGTCTATTGACTTTATAGATATGGGAAGAACCACCCCTCGAGGTAGGCGTCAGGTTATGGTACGTGTTGATAGGTTCTCTAAGTAAGTAGAGTTCATCCCCTTACCAGAGGAAGCTAGGGTCCCCGCTGTGAGAGCAGTGTTTGCTAAGAAGTGGGTAACTAACCATGGACCACCCACTTCCATTGTCAATGACAGAGACCCACGATTTTGCAGCAATGAAGCAATGAATGGCAGTCCTACTGTAAGGACTCCCTGCATTCACGTTTAAACCACACATGCAAGCGCACCTCGTGCGGGCAGTTCCCGACGTGCGGCGCACGACATGTGCGGGGAACGACCCGTCACCCCCCTCTGAAAAAAGAAAAAAAGGTCGGGGGTCGAAACGGTGCGTTCGAAACCCCTCGCCAAAATTATAAGCGGGATGAAAAAAAAATTGCAGAGTGTTGACTCACCTTGCTCCTCCTCCCCTTCCTCCTCCTCCATGTCTCCTCCTCCCTTCTCCTTTTCATTTCCTCCTTTTCGTCCTCCTCCTGCCCTCCATGTCTCTTCCTCCTATTCGTCCTCCTCCTGCCCTTCCTCATCCTCATCTCCTCCTCCTAGTACTTCGCCATCTTCCATGCCTCCTCGATTCCTTACCTTCCTCATGTCCTCCCCTTCCTCTCCGTTCATGTCTCCTCCTCGTCCTCCTCCCGCCCTTCCTCTTTCCCTCCATCCATCTCTTCTTCCCCATCTCTGCTCCTCCTCATTGCCGTCCTCACTATTCTCGTCGTCCTCCTCGGTCACATCCTCCTCCTCCTCTCCATCTCCCCCTCTACTCGCCATATCCCCAGCTTCCTGCCATACGCCCCACCCCATCCCCCATCCCCCCCCCAAAAAAAAATAATGATAATAATAATAATAAAAAACCTGCATGATTCCGCACAGGTGACCCCCGCACGGAACTCCGCACGAATGTGCGCCTCGTGCGGTTGCAAGTATGGTTTAGACATGACTTCTGGTCGTCATCCTGAAGCCAATGGTCAGGCTGAAGCGATGAACCAAGTCTTGTTTCAGTTGCTGCGTCCTGTCATCTCTCCAAATCAACAGGACTAGATCTCCATTTGGCTCGTGCATAGCTCGTGTACAACACCTCTGTTCATTCCTCGACTAGATTCACACCGTATCGACTACACTAGGGTCGTGAACCACGACAGCCTCTTGATGACATCATCAACAAGGCTAAATCTGACCCGACTCCTGGAACTGCTGAGTTTGCACGACGTTACAGGATTGATGTGGAAAGGGCCCGTGCAAACTTGTTCAAAGCCCAAAAGGCTATGATTGAACAAGCTAATCGACATCGGCATCCTTCCCCCATCCGTATCGGCGATCATGTTTGGGTTGCCAGTTCACAGTTGTCGAGGGAGGACGATATTTCTCCCAAGCTGTTGGCATGTTATTTGGGTTCGTGGCAGGTGTTAGATACAATGGGCTCTGATCCTTTCCGTCCGTCGTACGTTGTCGACGTCCCACTGCATCTGCAAACCTATCCCGTCTTCCATGCATCCAAGTTGTTACCGTTTACTCCAGCTGATGCATTTCCAGACCGGCCTCCTCAGTATGGTCCACCTATCCCTGGTCGTGGATACGAGGTGGAGTACATTGAGGAAGACTGGGGAACTGGCCCTGACCGACACTATCTTGTGAAGTTCCTCTACCAACCTCATTTTGAGGACCGTTGGTTTACACAAAAGGGACTTCTCAATGCAGCAAAGTCTGTAATATTGCGATACGAGGCGGCTCAGAAGGGTTTGCTCCCTCGCCGGTCTTCTCGTTTGCACCCCCAGCTCGGAGGTCCTCACTCCCCGGGAGGGTAAGCCTGCAATGACTTGCTGATTTGACTGCTTGGTTTTGTTTGCGAGGCTGTACACTAACCGGTAGGGTTAGATTTGTAATTTTGGTTGTGCCAGGGACTAACCGCATGCTCAGTCCTAGGGGAAATTCCTGAGGGACATATCTGTAAATTTGGGAAAATTTGCAGACCCGAGTTCCCTAGAGCCTACCCTGCGAATAGCAGGCCCGAACTATCACTAGGACGGGAGGCCCTCGTGGCCTTGGCCCATAGCAGCGGTCGTATAGCCTATAGTCGGGTAGCTAGAGGCCCAAACTGAAACGGTACCGGTCAGTCCTAGTCTAGGTAGAGTTTAGTTCTATTAATAGATTGTCATAGGTGTTGAGGACTTTTGGCATTTTCATTCTTGAGCGTTACTACGCAGAACAGAGCCAAGGGAGGAAGGGGACGATTGACTGCAGGCACGGCATCCTGCATCCCTCGTCGTGGTTGACGGCCATAGCCAGACTTACAGAGCTCGCCATAGCTGGGGCGCCCTCTGAGCACTCACCCCTAAGAGTGGTTGCGATTGTCTGGTCTACCAGGAGGCTCTACATAGCGGTTTGTGGGTGGATTACTGCTGCTGCCACTTCATCATGATTGTGCGTGTGGTAGAGACAGTGGCGCTGCAGCCATAGCTGCAGCCTTCATCGTCAAAGGACCTATATCGACACTGTGGACTCCATTGCTATTCTTGATCTTCATCTAGGTGGTTGGCGCTGGCCTCAGAGAGGCGATTTTTGTGCAACGCAACGAACTGGGTGTGAGTGTGAGACTAGTGTCAAGTTTTGTGGTGGCGAGATACTGGGATAAACTTTGTAGCGATTATTGGTTCAGATTGGCTCAATCTTGGTTAAGTTCTTTTATTATCCTCGCAGTGTCTTCCTATGATTGGTTGTTGGGAGTATTGTGTGTGGTCTCCACACCTGTGCATAATTGTTTTCCGCTGCCTACTCTGGTTGTGTGCAGTGTGTACTGTCTCCTCACCCCTTTCTTCTTATGCATGTATGGGCATGTGTGAGATTGTCTGAGTGCGAGCGTTGATTGAAATCGACAGACAACCAAATTCATAACATCATAGTGTTTCTCCGTTTTGGGAAATTGTACTTATGGACCTTGGATACTGAATTTGTGGGAGTACTTGTGCGCTCAGTACTGCCACCGATTTCGGATTTCAGGATACAGGCAGCCCAACTTCCGGCATCTCCCGCCAAGGTCGGATGCGAGCATCATAGGAGGATTGCCGCGCTGATGTATGTCCACATTCAAAAGGCAGAGATACTCCCCAATTATAATTAGCGCCTTTTCTTGTTTTTCTTGTTCATGTTGCCTTGTTGGCCACAAAATAGGAGGAAGGTTTGCCCCATAGAGTCTCCCTACCAGTAGGCCGATGGTTGCTCGCAGCAGCTCATTGCCTGCGCTCTGCTTCGACTCCATTTTCCCGGCGACGACTCGAATTCTTGGGACCCAAGTTTGATATAATCCTGGCTTTGCCGTGAAGATCATGTGATCGACTTCCACGAGCTTTCCCCAACAGTTCGGGATGCATTCAGAAAGCTTCGAATGTGTACGACTCCCTGTATCACCCCTTTGACACTTCTATCAGCTGCTACCTTGTCTCGGCTTTGACGCTTACAACGACCGAGCAGATAGACAGAGATCGAAGTGTGTTTTGTTCATGTCATTTCACCTGGTGTTTCTTCGGGACGCATTCAGAAAGCTTGCAATGTGCACTATTACCTACATCACCCCTTTCACCATTCTATCAGCTGATACGTTATCTCGGCTTTGGCGTTTACAATGACCGAGCAGATAGATGGAGATCGCAGTGTGTTTTCTTCATCTCATTTCACCTACTGCTTCTTCGGCGACCGACATCTTCCGACTCATGAGTGTTGCTGTGGCAGACTGCGTAGCCACACGGGCCCTGTAGGACCCGTCCCGGACATTCAGCCTTAAAGCCTAAAACTTAGGAGCTACAGGCCCCGGTCGTTTCAGCCTGAAAACTGAAAAACGAGGGCCTGCAGGCCCTACTCTGTTTCAGCCTATTTCTGGGTCTTTCAGACCCAGAGTTTTTCCAGCCTGAAACGGAGGGCTATTCTTAGGCCCTGGGCTATTTTTAGGCCCTCATTTGTTTCGACCTGCCCTAAGATTCAGGCACGAAAACTGGGTTTCGGAACAGGCTATTTCTGGCCTGTTCCCACGCCAGCTCGAGCAGGAGCTGCAGCTGCAGCGCCTGCCTCCCTGCGGCATTATTGGCATTAGCACGAGCAGGAGCTGCAGCTGCAGCCCCTGCCTCCCTTCGGCATTATTGGCATTAGCACGAGCAGGAGCTGCAGCTGCAGCCCCTGCCTCCCTTCGGCATTATTGGCAAGAGCACGAGCAGGAGCTGCAGCTGCAGCCCCTGCCTCCCTNTGCAGCCCCTGCCTCCCTTCGGCATTATTGGCAAGAGCACGAGCAGGAGCTGCAGCTGCAGCCCCTGCCTCCCTTCGGCATTATTGGCAAGAGCAGCCTCCTGGACTGCTCGCCCGAGTCAGGAGGCACCCGTGATAGTACATAGGAGCTTCAGGCACTGAACGGGTAGGCAGTTGGAGAGTCGGACGGTAGTCTTCAGATTTCGGCCGCAGCACTCAGGAGGAGCGCTGCAGTAGTCTTCAGCGCTAGGCAGTAGTAGTAGCGCAAGCTGTAGTCTTCGGCGCTGGGCGCCATAGCCATAGCAGTAGTCTTCAGCGCTGGGCGCTGTAGGTGGTAGGTAGTAGAGTGGGGAGAGACGCTGGCGGAGGCCAGTGGTACGTACCTGTGGCGCCATCGCTCCAGCTCCATCTTCGAGGTACCTGCATCAAGGCGCCAACTTCACAGGTTAGTACTAGAGAGAGAGAGAGAGAGAGTTCTTCTTCCTCTTCTTCTCAGTCCACCATCTCTTCTTCCCCTCTCACCACCTGCTTCTTCTTCTTCTTCCTCTTCTTCTCAGTCCACCATCTCTTCTTCCCCTCTCACCACCTGCTTCTCAGTATCAGCGGACTACTACAGAGAGAGAGTTGTGACATGAGACTTGACGACATTGGATCCAGGCTCGACATTGGGATTCAGACAGTTTGACGAGGGACTATTTGGGCCTGTGCTGAACACTTCGTGTTGACGACATTCCCATCTTCCCTTCTTCTTCGTCTAACCCCACCTCCTTCATCTGTGTATGGTTGGGGCTGGCGCAGTCTTCTTGTGTGAAGCGCCAGACCCCTTCGCACCATGATGATGATGATGTATGTTCGGGGCTGCATTACAATATTGATTGTTTGGATCATTGGTATCTAAGTCTTCCGCTGTGCTATCTTATACCTTGTATTGAAAGGTCGGTTCTTGTTCTGGTCTGCACCTATACGGTATGCAACAGTTGCAGATGGACTCCTATGGGAACACTTTTCAGCCACGTTCCTGAGTAGTTGAGGACGGCTTTGTGCCCAAGTTTGTGGCCACTCCAAAGGGTTGTATCTATCGTATGAACGAGGAGGCACTCGAGATTCTCCAAGCCCAAATCAATGACCTTCTGACTCAGGGGTGAATCACTCGTATCACTCCACCTTATGATGCACCCATTCCTTTCATGCAAAAGAAGGACGACCTGCCGTTGTCCACCTGTTCCCTATCAAAACAGGACGTAAGAACTGATTTGAAAGCCCAGGATAAGATAAAGAGGCCCGGGTTTGCATGCAGCAGCAGGCAAATTGCCGTCAGTTACCGTCTCCTTCCCATTCCCATGAGGGCGGACCTTGTTTGCACATCGACCAAGCCAAACACAGTCTTGCCCGCAAACGGCTCAAACATCGATGGATTCTGTCTCCTGCAGACAATCCGTTCAAGGGTCCTTTGTTCGTAGTGGATGTCTCATATCACCTCCGATTTCTTTTCTTTGTTCTTTTTCCTGATGTGTGTCATCCTTGCGCAGGGGCCCTGCTAATCTTCTCTATCGTTCCAATTTTAATGGATGGCCCGAAAGACGTCACCTCCGATTTCTGTCATGCCTTGAAACTGGTTGATTTCAATCGACACTGAGAGAGACTCTTTCCCTGGTTGGTGTTCTTCACAACCTCCTGCAATGGATGTGGTTGTTAGGAGGTGCGCCAAATCATCACGTATCACTACAGTACCATCTTCACCCGAATAGAACACCTGGTCATTATAGCTGTATTTGGTGCAGGTACGGCAATATTTACCGGGTGTTCTATTCGGATGAAGACAGTAGTACAGGAACAACCCCATGCAGTACAAGGTTACTTTTTCAATTACAAGCGCCTTCTGTGTCAGACATCTTGGCATCTTACTGGCGATAATGACATTCTCAGGCAGCCGGGCAGGTGTCACACAGCCCCGACCCAAGTCTTGGGTCCCCTTGCCACATGCGCAGCGGCTGGGCTTCTTAAACCGCTAGTACACAGCCCCAGCCTTGCAGAAAGTTTTAGTCGCCACAAGCAAAACAGGAGGCGCTGTTGAAAAAAAAATTGGCGGCCTCTGAAGTTGTACGGGTTTCATCCTGACACCCGTGGGCTGATGTGTGGTGTCCTGGTGCTTTAAGGAGGGGGATTGTGGCATTCAGGGCCCCCTGCCACAACGAGCTGAGGGCCCAGCTTCTCCTGTGAGCGGCCCGTTGCTGCTCCGCCCTATTATTGGCACTGGAGTGCCCATAGGGCCGCTAGATCAGGAAGAGTGACCCTGATCACATTTCCAGGCAATCCTTTATTTTCTTCATTCTCGTTAATTTTGTCTGATGTGGTTGTCCTTTTCTGGCTGGTGCCTTTTCAAAATTTTATCCCCGTGTAAACATTGAACAGGCACCTGATGTGTCTTTTTCAACAGGTGCCTCTTAGCACCACTAGGAGAGGTGCTTGTTTGAGGTCAGCCTCCAAGCCTCTTTTTCCCAGTGCCGATTTCTGGTGCTCCCCAAGGTTCATCAAAACCAGGCGCATGCACAAATCCAGAAACAAATTGGCTGGCGCCGCCAGCCATTTCATTTCAGTAGACCGATCCCTGAAAGACGCAGTGTGTTAACGGCCACATCAGAATGAAATGGCTGGGAAAGGTGTTCGTGGTTCAAAGCTTTACTTTCGCACGGATTATGATCAGGACTATTTCTGCCCTGAGTACCTCTTAGCACACACAGGACTTGAGTTGCCCATCGATGCAGGCCCCAGCGCCAGTCCAGGCCCAGCTGCTCATGCAACTTGGGACCTGCATGACATAAGCCGCTGAAGGTTCCTGCTTTCACCAGTCAGCACAGACAGAAAGAAATAGAGTCCATTATTTCCTCTTCTCCGCCATCTTGTTCCAGAGAGGCATCATAACGAGGGTTTGACATTGGACTTGAGCGCTGCTCCCAGTGGTTGAGAACAGCAGCGTTGTTGTTGAAGGCGACCCAGAGCAGGGATTATTAGTCCACATTGCCACACTTCTGCTCCTTCCTCTGTTCTTCTTTGTCTTCTTCTTCTTTTGCTGCTGCTACTGCTGCTGCTGTGTCTTTCTTCACCTTCTTTCCCGCAACCTTTGTCGGTGTATGATCACGGGGAACATTGTTCTATGCTGCTGCTGCTGCTGCTGCTGCTGCTGCTGCTGCTGCTGCTCTTTCTTCATCTTCTTTCCCCCAACCTTTGTCTGTGTATGCCCATGGGGAACGTTCTTGTATGCAAGCACTGATTCTTTGCTCACAGGCACATTCATTCATTCCTTTCCTCTAAGGTCTGTCATTCTGTTTATGCTGTGGATCGAGTCGTTCTTGATATGAGCCTACCGCCGTGTGTGTTGCCTTCATCTCATCCCCATCGACAATGACTGGACTTGCGCGTATGCCTCCCATCAGCTACCATCTTCCACTGTGCAGAACCTGCGGGGTCATCATCGCTGTCTCCCGCATGAAACTTGGCCCGCATAGTACGCGCATAATCGGGGGAAGGCGGTAGGCTTGGAAATTGGAACAGCCTGCACCTAATTACATCAAAAACGCCTAACAATGTCTGGAGGGAATGGGATAAGCGGATCGAGGTGTGAAGCAAGACAAAGCATAGCATTGTGAATAGCAGATAAACATAAGGCTGCCTTACAAAGCAAGGGTCACATCAACCTGGTCTCCACTCATGAGGACTCACATAAGCCAGGTACAAAAGAAAGACCACGTGGCTGATTGTGCGGCACAACTGAAACCACATAAGAAATAGCCCTTTGTACCACCCTTGACGAAAACTGTGAGATACTAAGGACTCTAGACAGAGAGGCAAAGACCAAAACCAAGCTGTGGACAGTGGAACCGATAGCCAGGTGGTTACAATGTTCTGGGACGCTGGACCCGTTTTCCAGCAGGTGCTGCTCCCCACCCACAGACGCAGCCTCCTCGGGAGCGCTAGTGGTGCCTGCTCCTATCAGCACCCCTAGCGCAGTTCGGGGGAGTTACCAAAAATAAAAAAATAAAAAAAATCCTCAGGTTTGACCAACCAGGGAGAAGGGAAGGTGGTTGAGTCAGGGTGACGGTAATCTCTTTGGGTATTACCTACCAACCAGCGTGCCCTCTCCTTTTGCTGACCGCTTGGTAGTTGTCGATTCTTTTCCTCTTGCCCCGTATCTCAACTCCTTTCCTCTCGCCGGAGATCTCTCGCCGCCGTCTTCTCCAGCTCGAAGTCCGGAAGTTCCTCGGGAACGACTAACCACACCAGCATGGGCAACTGCAGAGACCCCTACAGAAACCCCTAGCTCCAGCCCTGTTGCAGTCGCTGACACCCGACTAGGGGCCTCCATATATGCTGCCTTCTTGAATTTGCGGATTTTGTAGTACAAGAATGCTGTTGCACAAACAATCAACATAAACATTGGCACTCCCAGTGCAACCAAGAGAATCGACAGTATCATTGGGCTGATTGGCTTTTTACTCTCTTGTTTGTCTATCGGCCATTTTGATTTCCCCTCTGGCGGGGAATCCATGAATGGTGGCCGTGGCCCTGGTGGCTTTCGACATGGTGGCCCCCCCAGAATGTCGCACAAGCCAGGATTCCCTTCGTATCTGCAGTTTTGTTGAATAAAAAAAGGCGAAGGCCAGGGAAGACAAAACACACACAGCCAGAAACAAAGCCACGCTTAGCAAGAAGGAAACACGAAGTGGCATAACAACAACGCAGAAATTACCAACCTTCATTATCAGACTTCAAATCCTCGACAGCCGCTCTTACACACGCTGACCAGTCTCCAGCAAAGTTATGCACAGTCCAAAGCAAGCACGGGTTGTCGCAAAGACAAGATGGGCCAGCGTGGCTCCACCTGTGTGAGAGGAGGAGTAAGAGGACAATAATCTAATCAAAGGGAGGAAGCAGAACTGCGGGTGCCAAATTGCAACTCAAAAAATCGACAAGCGAATGAAAGAGTTGGATTTGTCCTGTTAGGGCAGCAATGCATGACCTATATGGGGCAAACAAAAAGTGAAAAGAACGAAAAGGAAGAGTCTAGAACCGGGGGGAAGGGGAAGGGGGTAAGGGGAGGGCGGGGACGGGGAGGGCGGGGACAATGATGACGTGAAAAAGAGGACAAAGAAACCAAGTTGATGTTACGAGCAACCGTGAGTGCACACCTGGTTCGTGATTGCACTTGTGTTTGGTACTGAGGCAAAGAAAGCCAGTGGCAATGAGCAGCGGTTGCATTTCTTTGTGGTTTTTCTTTGGAACGATAACATCAGACCCAACTTCATATACAAGAATGTGGAAGGAGTCTGGCACCCAGAAAAGTATGAACTTGCTATGAAGATTCTCAAGAAACCAAGCCTTTGAAGTTTGAAATTATACAAATAGTTTGAGAGGCGCAAAGAATAATTCCGAGTATTCGGGTACTATTTTAGGACGTGAAGACACCCGATCCCATTCTCACCTCGATCTGTGAAATCATCTTACGCAACGGCCCTTCACTTTTGAGTGTAAAATTCCGTGCGAGTGCGTGTACTCCTGATGCATTAACAACATGACTCAACATAGATATTCCTATGATTAAAGAAATAAAAAGAAAGCTGTCCTATGATTTGCTATTTCTTACCCATATTCCATCCCATGCTCTTCTTTGTGCAGTAGAATAACTCGCATTAATGGACGTCCTGTAGATGACCTGTTGAAGCTTTGAAGCTTTGCCCTCCAAAGAATTTTTTTCAAAAACGTGGTGTAGGTAGGAAGGGGGAGGAGGTGCGGGCGGGCAGGAAGTGTAGAGGCAGGAAGAGTGATGAAGTTGAGCGCGAGCTGCCCCCATCCCCGTATGCCATAACAGCCCACTTGCACGCTGTGAGAGAGGCAGAGTGAAGGGGAAGGTGTTAAA
>BFEA01000067.1:1346062-1369819 GCA_003427395.1 Chara braunii
TGTGTGTGTGTGTGTGTGTGTGTGTGTGTGTGTGTGTGTGTGTGTGGGTGGGTGGGTGTGTCTGTGCACGCGAGAGAGAGAGCCCGCGGGCCCCCAACGCGCGCGCGAAATGAGAGAGAGAGCGTCGGATTGATTGCTTTACCGATTGATTGATTGATTGACTGATTGATTGACTTTTGCTCGATTGATTGCTTGACTGATTGTTTGATTGATTGATGAATTGATTGATCGATCGATTGATTGTGTGTGTGGGTGTTCTCATGTTCGCTATACACAACACATAAAACGCATGACTACGCCAACCTATTTCGTGGGACTTTCACCGACTCATCAAGGGGTCGAATCCCGACAGTCTACAGCCTTTCTTTTGTATTTTACTTTTTAAATATTCAAAATCGATTCGAAAACTTCCCCCCAAAAAAGGGGGGAGGGGGGTAGCCAACAAGCTGGGGCACCCACGTGTTTTTTCTTTTTTGAGGGGGTCTGAGCCCCCCTGAAAAGGCCGAACTGGCCGGTGAAAATCTCCGGAACGGCGAACGGGCTACGCACTCAGAGACAAAAAGACAATGATTCCTCCAAGCCCATACAAGCATATAAATGTCCTGGAGAATTAAAAGACCATAAACAAACGAGAACAAAGGGCTTATCACCTGATCCGCATCATCACAAGTGAATGTCTTACCTCGCTGTGCCTTCCCAAGAACAAGCAGTAGCAGGAGGAAGGTCAGCTCCAGTGCCACCCACGTCACCCCAGCAAAACTCTTCATCCTCCCTCAACGTTCGAAGCGCAAAAGTACCACCCATCCAGCTATTTGACCCTTCTCCAAGCTCCTCAATCTCATATCAATCCCAACCACATTCTCTCTCTCTCTCTCTCTCTCTCTCTCTCTCTCTCTCTCTCTCTCTCTCTCTCTCTATCTATCTATCTATCTATCTATCTATCTATCTATCTATCTATCTATGTCTGTGTGTGTGTGTGTTTGATACAGACTCAGAAGCGCGCACTTGCCATGCTCTGCCTGCTTGTGTGAGAGATGCTGTGACAAATTGGCTGTCTCCCACCCGCAACTCGCACTTCACGCGTAATCAAACTCGCCATCTCTCTCTCTCTCTCTCTCTATATATATATATATATATATATATCTGTGTGTGTGTGTGTGTGTGTTTGATACAGACTCAGAAGCGCGCACTTGACATGCTCTGCCTGCTTGTGTGAGAAATGCTGTGACACATTAGCTGTGTCCCACCCACAAGTCGCACTTCACTTGTTCTCCTACTTGCCAGTGTCCTGAACTTTCCTCAACAAGATCAACAGCATGATGAATACAAGGTGTCCACACAGGACTGGCATCTCATTGATGAGGGGAACTTAGGATTGGCCTTCATGCCTCTGCCTGTTCCGTCAGTCCACGGTGAAGTTAGGACCGAAGTAATACAACATCATAAATCAACTGTTATCCTCCGCCCCGTCCCCATTTTGTCTCCCCCCTCCACTGATGACTCTCTCTCGAGTCTCCGGCAGCAGCACACAGTCGATAAGCCCCATCACACCGATTATTCAGCAGCTCCTTCTGCAGCCCTTTCGGTTCGGTCCCATTACTTACCAGGCCTCTCTCAAGTTGTCATTCAAGAATCCCACGTATAGACTTCTGTACTAATAGTCAAATCATGAGCTCGAGCCTTCCACTTGGACACTGTCCACCGTTGCGTCAGCAGCCCTACTCTCAAAAACACATGGGCAGCCCTACTCTCAAAAACACATGGTAAGCATCGGTCTCGCTGCACTACTCTCGAGATGCACAAAAGACAAAAATATTGGCGGTGTATCTTTCCATATTCTAGCGCAAGATTCACTCTCGTTTTGCACATTTTCGAGAGTAGTGCGGCGAGGCCCTGGGTCTGGCTGGCTCCACTACCATCCGCTCTCCAAAATTTGGAGGCTTCGACGTCGCTCTGCTAAGGGCCTCGCCAGGCCCCCGTCCAAACTAGGTTTTTTTCGACGGATGTCAGTGATTTTTTTTATTTTTTATTTTTTATTTTTTTTTGTCAGTGAAATTTCCACAGGGGTCTACCTCGCTCCACTTGGGCCCTCGCTGCACTAGTCTCGAAATGTGCAAAAGAGAGTGAATCTTCCGCTCGAATATGGAAATATGCACGGCCATGATTTTTGTCTTTTGTGCATGTCGAGCGTAGTGCAGCGAGCCCCTTGGGGCCTCGCCACACCACCGTCCAAACTTCTGGTAGGGTTCTTTCAATTTCGAGGGGTATCCGTGAAATTTCTCCAAGGTCTAAGGGCCTCGCCACACAACTCTCGAAATGTGAAAAAGACAAAAATGTGGCGCGTGCATCTGGTAATGTTCTAGCGGGCAGTTCATTCTCATTTTGCACATTTCGAGAGTGGTGTGGCGATGCCGTAAAAAGGGCCAGATCCCACTGGCAAAGAGGATTGGAATAAGTGGCCGAATGTGGACGTGTTCCACGCAGAGATGCCGAAAAGCAGTTCAATCACAATTGTTTGCACCTTCCGCAAATACGTCCAGATTCAGCGTCTTATTCCAATCCACTTTGCCAGTGGGATCTGGCCCAAAGACGAAAATGGGGCCGGTGCATCTGGCTATGTTCTACATTGTCTTTTTGCACATTTCGAGAGTGGCGTGGGGATCCCCTAACTGGCTCCGCCACACCACCGTCCAATCCAAACTAGGTAATAGGTGGAATTTTGACAGGGTGGAAGCCCCCCCACTTAAGGGCCTCACCACACCACCGTCCAAACTAGGTTTTTTTTCGATGGGGGTCCTTGAAATTTTGCCAGGATCTAACTACCTCCACTTAGGGCCTTGCCACACCCCTGTCCAATTGGACAAGTTTTCGAAACCTGTCAAAAAAATTCCAAAAGGGCCCAATTCTTCGGCGTGACCTGCTCTCGCCGCATAGCACCGTCGAGCGAAGTTGGTGTCGGACATCTCATTTGGACGTATGTGTTTTCGACTGCGCTGTGTGGCAACAGCGGGTGCTGGCAATATTTGTGCAGTGGAGAGCAGGCAGTCCGGTAGTTCCAAAATTTGATGGCGATATAGTCAGGAATCTGGGCCTGTTTCTGGCACAGATGCAGACAAGTATGCAAATGTGGAACACTTGTACACCGTTCTCTAAGGCCCACGATGTCCTTGAGAAAAAAGCATGGATTCGACGGCGATGGTCGAAGTCGGTCCAAACAAAACACTGAATGTGCCAACTCGGCCTCGTTGACAGCAGTTGAAAATCAAATTGCTTTTCACCAACTTCTTGGGACCTTGTGAACTTTGGGCCGCCATAGGATTACATTTTGGAGTTGGAAACGGTAATCGTCCAAATGCATTTTGTAACAGGTCGCAAACCCATTTCGACAGGTGCCGTTTCGATAGCCTGTGAGGCGACCCGAGACTGACGAAAAAAACCGTTTTCGACAGTGTTGTGGCAAGGCCCTAGGTTTTTAAAACGGGTACAGGGTCGAACCCCCTCCACTTAGGGCATAGCCGCACCACTGTTGAAACTAGGTTTTTTTTCAAAGGTTGTCTGTGAAATTTCGGCAGGATCTAAGTCACTCCACTTCGGGCCTCGCCACACCACCGTCCAAAGTTTTTTTTTTTTTACGGTCTCCGTTAATTTTTAACAGTGTTCTATTGTACAGTTTCCTGCACCTTTCATCACATAGCACGTTCGTGAAAAGGCAAAAGGTCAAGGGAATTAATTGGAATTACCAAATTGTAAACATCATAGTCTTTCAACAGTCAGTATCGATGCTCTGTCAACTACAAATTTGAGCTTCAAAAACTTTGACAAGGGTTATGGAAGCTTGGTCTATGGCAAGTGGGAGGAAAGGGCACGACAATGTCATATATTTATTTATGGCAACTGATAAAAGTTTTTCAATAATTTATTTTTGAATGGATGTGTGGGGGTGTGAAATGCTATATCGCGGTGTGAAACTGATGAAAATTGAATTTTCGATGAAGGTATGACAAGACACTTACTCTTCAAAATTAACCTGGAAAACAATTTAGAGAGTTGTCATATTTGACTATCGAAAAACGTTCTCTGTGTTTGGAAAGTTTTGTTTGCACAAGCGGTTGTTTGGAAATTCCTTTGAGACGTGGACTCGATTTTTGAAAGTTTGTTTTTACCCTGGATGGTCGAAATGCTGATAGCGTTATTTTTTCAAACATTGTCACGAATTGGAGAGTCATTGCACATAAAAACAATGGGGAGTAAGTGATCTATGACGAATTTTTTGTAATCTTTGACAGTCTGACAACTCTCCAAGCACTCTCCGACTTTTTTTAGAGTGGACAGTAGTATAGCAAGACCCTATGGGTCTCCCCACATATATTGTCAAGGTTTTCAAGAGTTGTCATATGATTTCGAAAGTAGTATTTTCAAGAGGTTTGGGATCTTTGCCACACCACCTCTCAAACTGCCCACTATCAAAATCGCATGCAAAACCTTTAAGCAAAATTTTTTATCATGTTGTAAGAGCAAAAACTCTAACAAGGATATTTTCTCCATGTTTTCACACATCAGAGGCGGTCCGAGATGGAATGTAAAATCAAAACTTATCATGTGATTAAAAGTTCAATATAGTTATCGGCTAACATCATCAAGTAAGAAAAATAAAAAATTTATATAAATAAATATATACATATATATACAGGGTCACCAACCCATACGTACGAAGGTCCCCAGGCTAACCTCCGTACATTCAGGCGTGCGGGGTCCGAAACCGAAGGCGTTCGACCCCCGCCACAAATTATTTCAGGGCCTAAAAAATAAGTTTTTTTTTGAATTATTTTTTGTGTTCTTTATAATGTGAGGTACATAACTATAAATTTTGAATTCATTTTGCTAAACGAAAAAAAAATTAAAAATCACCAAAGATGGTGGTCGCAAAACATGCTCGCCGACTCACTATTTTGTTTTCTTTCACTATTTACTTTTTGTTTTCACTTTATTGCGAAACATAAATAATTTTATTATTATTATTATTATTTTTAATGATTTTTGTATTATGTGAAGTACAGATCTGTAAATTTTTACGGCATTTTGCTATACCAATAAAAATAAAAAATCCCCAAAGATGGCGGTGTCGAAAATGTGCTCTCTCACTCACTAATGTTAATTTTTTTATTTTTTATTTTTAAGTTTTATTTTATGCATTTTATTTTTATTTCAAATTTTGTAAGGAATTTGGATGTAATGCTTAGACAAATGTTGTTTATTTTAGTTTTTTTCATAATATATTTTTTTAAGAGTTTTTTCTTTTTCCAGCGTATCCACAAGGTGTCTCATACATTCGAGAATTCATGTTCGGCCGTTTGGCCCGTCCCGAACGTCAATTACTTTTATATGTATATAGATAGATAGATAATTAGATAGATAGATAGATAGATAGATAAATAAATAGATAGATAGATAGATAGATGGTTACCAGACCGAAGGTTCGGAGGCCCCTGAACATAAAAAATATATTTTTTGTTGAAATTTGTTTCGTGAGTTCAATATGATACTGGCGAAATGCATATAAAAATTTTTAAGGCATTTTGGCAAGCCAAACAAAAATGAAAAATTGTCAAAGATGACGATGTCAAAAAGTGTTTGGCCACTCAATTTTTTATTGTATTTTTTTAATTTTTTTAATGAGCTTCGGGTTTACCATCCCGTACGTACGGAGGCCCCTGGGCCAACCTCCGTACGTTCGGGCGTTCGGGGTCACGTTCGGGGGCCGAACCCCTCCGAACCTGAAGAGGTTCGTCCCCCGCCAAAAATTATTTCGGGACCTAACAATTATTATTTTTTCTTGAATTGTTTTTTGTGAGTTCTCTATGATGTGAGGTACATGCCTCTAAATTTTGATATAATTTTGCTGAGCCAAAAAACAATGAAAAATCGCCAAAGATGGCAGTGTCAAAACGTGCTCACCCACTCTCTATTTTGTTTTTTTTCTCTTTTCTCTTTTTGTTTTCACTTTGTTTTGAGGCCTAAACAATTTTTTTTTTTTATATATTTTTTTAATGAGTTTTGTATCATGTGAGAAACACATCTATGAATTTTCAGGGAATTTCACTGATAAAAAAAAAATATAAAAAATCTTCAGAGATTGAGGTATTTAAAACGTGCCCGCCCGCACACTGATTATAATTCTCTCTTCAAATTTTTTGTTTCTATTATTATTTTTATTTTCCATTATTTATTTTTTATTCGAATTTGGTATCGAATTTGGAGGTAATTCTGTGGCAAATGTTGTTCAGTTTGTCTGTCTGCATAACATATATTTTTTTCAGATTTTTTGGACGACTTGTTTTTTTTTTTTTTTTTTTTTTTTGGTCCGCGTTCGGTCCAAACGGCCGAACGTGTCTATAGGGGGGCCCGGACGTTCGGGCGTTCGGCCCGTCCCGAACGCTGGTTACCCTGATGAGCTTTATATTATGTGAAATACAACTATGTAAATTTTCAAGGCATTTGGCTATCCCAATAAAAAATGAAAAATCGCCAAAGATTGCGGTGTCAAAAACGTGTTTGCCTACTCACTATTTTTGTATTTTTTTGTATTTTTTTTTTTTTACAATTATTTGTTTTTCATATTTGATTTTTATATCACATTTCGTAAAGAATTGGGGTGCAACGCTGAGGCAAATGCTGTTTTTTTTTTCTTTTTCCATAACATATATTTTTTTTAAGTTTTTTAGAGATTGTAGATTTTTTTTTTTTTTGTTATTATTATTGTTTTTTTAAATCGGTGTTCGGCCTGGACGGCCGAATGCATCCTCGAAGCGAACCGAACATTTGACAAATTCGAGTTCGGGAGTTCCGTTGAACCTGAACGTCGACAACCCTATATATGAACTCTCGAACCCGAACCCACCGAACGTTCGGCCCCCTTGGGGGATGTGTGGGCTGAACTCAAACCTATTAAAAATAATAATAATAATAATAAAAATTCAAAACTTTTTAAAAATATAAAAACAATATATGTTATGCAGAAAAATAAAATGAACAACATTTACCTCAACATTATACCTCAACTCCTTACCAAATTGGAAATAAAAATAAAACACGGAAAACAAAAAAAAATCTAGGGTACCAGAGTGGCCCAAGTCCACTTGCCTGGACGAGCAAAAAATAAATCAAAAAATCAAAAAATTAAAATGAATTTTTAATTAAAATTTTTGTTTTAAATTTGGTAAGAATTTCGATGTGACCCTGAGGCAAAAGTTGTTCAGTTTATTGTTTTGCATAACGCAGTTTTTTTTCAGATTTTTTTTTTTTTTTTTTTTTTTTTTGCTGGGGTTTTCCCTTGTTTTGAACGGTCGGGCCGTCCGCGAAAATATGGTGACGCGGGTGGCCCGACTGGTAGCGTAGAAAAAAAATAAGAAAAAAAGCAATGAGACTTAAAATTAGTGAGTGGGCGAGTACGTTTTCGACACTGTCATAGTACCAATGATTTTGAGTTAAGGGTACCAATTAGTGAGTGGGCGAGTGTCGAAACGAGTATTTTTCTCTTAACTTAAAATCATGTGTCTGAAGTTAGAGGGAGATTATCAAAGGAGTGAGGAACCAATGATTAAAAAGGATAGCACTAAGAATCAAATTAAAAGATAAAAAAAAAACATAGTCATCAAAACAATTGGGCGTGCAATTGTTGAGGTTTTATTGTCTTAAACTTCCTTACCTGTTGATTGTCAGCATCGATGCATTTATTGTTAGATATTCGGTGGAGGTTTCATCATATAGATAGATTTGTCCTTAACATTACTGTGTAAGCGCCATTCGACTCGTCTTATTGCACAAAGGAGTACCCTACCTGTCAATTGAATGACTTTCCTGATGATACTCACTAGGATGCAAAACTTTAAATTATGATACTTTAAAAAATTATGATGAGTTTCAAACTCTCTTATTAGGTGGACAAGTTAATCAAACTTCATGACTTATTGAATGAGAACAACATCGGACTACTTACGGGAAAGACAAAAATTGCAATGAGAATATAAGAAGTGGAAGAACGAAAGAAAAAAGTAAAACTTGTGGGTAATATGAAAACTCAAGTATAAAAGTATCATGACAAATTCAAGAAAGAAAATTTATCTCTTCCTTTACGAGTTTGTAAATCACATTATAGAATTGTCTAGACCCTCACTCACCCTCGAC
This sequence comes from Chara braunii, assembly GCA_003427395.1. Lineage (NCBI taxonomy): Eukaryota > Viridiplantae > Streptophyta > Charophyceae > Charales > Characeae > Chara > Chara braunii. The sequence continues at coordinate 1,354,247 of BFEA01000067.1, forward strand.
TCCACACTTTGCATCGTCCTCTGCACTAAAATGCATTTTCTGATTTTTGTGTCATTGTCTATAGGGTTTGTGTTTTGTCAACAAGGGTCCTTGAATGATTAAAATCGGATGAGACATAATGACTAAGTCGAAAAGAAGATGTCGTGCTGTGAGGTTTTAAAGCATAAGTGTATTGTGAGTGAAAAATTAACACATGGTAAATTTTGTTATAATTATGTAATGCGTTTGATTTTTATTTGTAAATCGATAAAATGACAATCCATATGTTATTCAAGATGTAACTCATATTGACAAACTTATGCTTATTTGGGTTTTGACTCAGACACTTCAACGACGTGTAACTTTTGTGTATAGGATCATTGACAGGGTTAAAATTATTATACATTTAATATTTAATTGAAAGATCATGAACCTATCTTAATTTTTTATGCATGATTGAGAAACCGAGAGCCTATGTTTGTTTTCTTATGAAAGTCAAAAAGTTATGCATTCTTATATTTGTTTTTGTTGTGTAAAAATGTACAGACATATTTTTGTCTTTTCACTCCAATCCTGAAATCTACTCATTATATGTGTATTGTTTGAAATTTTTTTATACACAACGAATAAGTTATGGGTTAAGGGTAATAAATTAGAACACTGTATGCGTGAAGTTCGTTAGTCAAGTCGACTTGAATTGTAACTCGTTTCAGAAGATCAGCGTCCCGATGCCCGACACATGTACGAATCAGTCTTAGGCGTTTTAGCGCATGTATGTTTATGCTACAACGATCGAGCAAACGTGATCGACTAACTTACCTCTGCAATTCCAAATAAAAATCTTCGCACGTGAGTAAGTAGCTCAATCATAGGGATACGCCTACCTAAGGGTGGTGACCGCCCCTCAGGTAGACGTAAGTTATTCCTCACAGAGCTTTATCTTGTCGTAGAGAGTCGTGAGAGGTATAGTTGGCGTGCACGGTCGGAAAGGTAACTTCGCTGACCAACTGTTAACTTACTCCTGCGTGACACGACCGTGAGGTCCGACATTTACCGCAGGTGTGAAACCATCACGCTCGACAACTGGCAGACATAGGGACTCAAGCGTAGGTCAAAGCGGGTGGATGCAAAAGAAATAGTGTGTGTGCTACCGAATGTGAAGTTAAGTGTGAGAAGCGAGTCTGCAAGAGCAAATATGAAAAGCAAGCATTAGCATGCCCATGGGCCCGATAGTGGGCGCGAGTGATGAGGAACTCGCAAGCATCATAAGCAGGAACGAGAGGATTAAAACATGAAATCTAGGGCGAACGTGAGCACGAATGAAGAAAAGCAAACGAATGAGTGAGAGCGTCGGAAACAAGTAAACAACTTTGAAAGTGAAAAGTAAATCTGAGTGTGAGTGGAAATGAGTGAAGGAAGAGAGTAAAATAATACGGACAGGATGAAGAAACAAGTGTGCGAACGAACGAGGTAGTGAGAGAGAATTGAAATCACGAGCAGCGACTGATCACGACTATGAGCGGGAATACAACCAAGTATGTGATCGAGAACACGAGGATTAAACGACAGCGGAGGCAGAGGGAGAAGGCGAAGGGATCACAAAGGGAGGACAAAGGAAATGAGAGAGTGGCAAAATCATAAGGGGGAAGAAATGATCATATGTGATCGAGAATACGAGGATTAAACGACAACGGGGGGAAGGGGAGAAGGCGAAGGGATCACAAAGGGAGGACAAAGGAAGTGAGGAGGTGGGGGAATCATAAGAGGGAGGAAATGATAAGGACGAACGACGAGCACAAACAAAACGCGCCTTCATTACGACTATACCTAACTTATAATATATCTTGTATACATTCAAAATTGGTCGGGGTAAAAAGGAAACGAACAAGATTACGAAGGGGGGAAAATGAACGAGAAGGAGAGGAAATGTGAAAAAATAACGAAAAGAGGAGGAAAAAACAAACGGGATTATGGAGAAGGGAAAACAATCACACGAGCAACAACATTTTCCCCTGAACACATCACATCATCGTTTTGGTTGTATCTGATCAGGAAAATAACTATTATACATACGATAAACCGCATGGCAATTACGAACGGGGGAAACGACGTGGAAATGAGCGTTAGTGTGACGAAGAAGGGAGTTAGTGGAGGATGGGGAAAAAAAAAGAATAACAAAAAAAGTTACACAACGAGGAATGAAGGAGAAGTGAAGAGGGGAGATTGTGGAGTGAGGGGAGGGACGATGGTTGTAGAGGAAAAGTGAGACAACACGAAGGGGAAGCAACGAAAGAGGGGGGAGGGGGGGGGGAGGACTCATTTTTTTAACGAGGATTTCTGCTAATACTTCGTTTGACCTATCGAGGAAAGATTTTCCATTTTTTTCTTTCACTTTGGTACAAGAGGCCTGACACTACATGACTCACCTATTGCAGATGTTGCAGCTACCGAAAACAAGTTGATCGTAAGAATATTGTTGACCCTTATTTAGGTAGCAGATAACTCCAAATTATCCCTTTAAACACAACACATCCTCATTTTGATCGTATTAGATAAGAAAGATAATTTGTATATCATTTTATTATTGTTATATAACTGTTATTATTTTATTATCATTATTTTTATTATTTTCATCATCGTTATTATTTTGCCACTAAACAACATAGCAGAGGAAGGGAAGCGTACTTAGCCAACGAAATTGACACTTCGGATAAAAACAAGGATTGAAATACGAAACATTTGGCTGACATGGTAAAAAAAAAATGAAGGAAGGGGGGTCGGCATCCAACTGGACTATTACGCACGATAAGTCAAGAGATGGAAGTAGAAGAGAAAAAACAAAAGGGATAAGGTTCAGTAGAAAAAGAGAGAGAGAAAGAGAGAGAGAGAGAGAGAGAGAGAGAGAGAGAGAGAGAGAGANGAGAGAGAGAGAGAGAGAGAGAGAGAGAGAGAGAGAGAGGCAAAAAAAATAAAAAATAAAAATAAAAATAAAAATAAAAAAAAATTGTATTTGGTCCGTGTGGTGAACTTCTTAAACAACACAAACATAAACTTTGATTTTTTAAGTTCAGTTCTTTTGGTTGTGGCCTAGACATTGAGCGTTGTTCTTAAGAAAAAAAAGGTTGTATGTTTTGTTGATGCTAGTTAAAAAAAACTCACATTGACAAATCAGTTTGACGATTTTGTTATCTCTTGATGTATTAGCGGTGCATTTCTATTTTCCGGACGGCTCGTGAATATCTAGCTTCAATGAGATGTGTAATTTATTTTTCTGTTATGTTTTATACTCATAGGCCTTATAATTAATATTTCTGTTTTTTATTTGTTGGCTCCTTAATGTAAAAGTATGTTAAAAGCATCTCGTTCAATTCACCTACATGGTCGTGTACTTGAAGATTCTTAGCGGTTGTCAAATAGATACATCCAGGCTTTACATGTATTTTATTAGTATTCTGATTAGGTACATGACTTATAGGAGAATCATATTTACCTATTAAGATATGTGGGAACAAACTGTTAGTGTTGTGATAGAGGATTGTTATTATTGCTGATTATTGTTGCATAAATTAGTGGTCGAAAGGGGGAGAAAGTGTACGAAGGGTGATGAAATAGACATTGAAAAATGGGATATGAGAATTTCCAAGGACCACTTTGTGAAGGAGTGAGGATTGAGAGGGAGAAGGACGGGAAAATGAATTCAGACGTTGGGTTTGACTACTTATATTCGCTATTGTTATTTGAAAGAGTAAGGAGAAAAAAAATAAAAAGGGGGATTGACATGTGTTCAGTATTAATATACATTTTTCCTTTCTTTAGTCCATTTCGCCTCATAAGTTCATTCATTCCTTTCGTAGTTGGATAACACTATACTACTTTATAAAATTGATCAGGTGCTATTATTATTATTATTATTATTATTATTATTATTATTATTATTATTATTATTATACATCAGACATCAGACATCAGGTTTCCGACATTGTCTGTTTGTGGATAACTTTCACTTGTAAGAAGCGAAACTTTGATTTTTTTGGCCATGTCGGGGGTAAGAAAGAATAACATCGACAGATCATCTCATCCGGTTGATCTCAGTCAAGATCGACAATGCAATGGGACGATGTTCCTTTCTGTATGACATAAAACAAATTTATGTCGGTTGAGTATGAATGTACTGATTTTTTGTGGGTTGTTTGTTTTTCGTGGCAACACATTTTTGACGATAATTTTGAACATCCGATAGTCATGAAGACTATCTTTTTGCGTAAATATATTATCCTATTCATTTGAATCTTTATCATGATAAGTCTCTTCCCCAATTTTATGTCTAAGGGATAAGGATTACGTGTGGGTTTCACGCTTAGTTGAGACTGTCCTAGTCAACTGACCTGTGTTTCGTACTTAGGAAATGAGCGTCATAAGGTGTCTTAACTATATGGTGTCTTAACCATGTGTACCAATATTGCAGCGAGTGACGCCGAGTTCATATGGTGTCTTAACCATGTGTACCAATACTGCAACGATATGAGAAAACGCCCTCGACTGACCAACCTTAGCTATTGCATTTAAAAACTTTGATATGTAGGCCAGTAAGTCGGTAGGAATACACCCATAAGGGTGGTGACAACCTCTTAGGGAAGGTAAGTTGTGCCCTGTGAAAATCTATCATGTCGTAGAAGTTCTTAAGAAATACGGTTGATGCACAACACTCAATTACAATGCATCCGCACTTATCTTGGCGGCTTATGGGTTTTTTTATCCGTTGTTCCCAAGTTGTGCTTATTTTGTTTTGTTTAACTCTTGCGTGACATGGCCTGGAGGGCTTTCGCCTTTTGCGAAAAAAGCGGAAGTCGATGCAGGAGTAAGTCATGTACTGAGTCCCTGAAGATACCACTCCGACCATGTGCGCCAACTATACCTCACACGACTCCCTACGACATGATAAAGCTCCATGATGTACAACTTACCCATACCTTGGGGGCTATCATCGTCTTTAGGAAGGCATTGTCGAGCGCATCGGTTCCTCGGGAGGACCCTCTCTATAATCTTACGTAGGATTTTGCAAAACTTTTTCACAAGGGAGCTTTGGAGCTCCGACCTAGTGCGCCAACCACACCTCTCGTGAACCCCTACGACAGGATAGCGGTCACGCGGGGACAACTTATCTATTTCCAAGAGGTTGTCACCACCCTTGGGCAGGTGTGTCCCCGTCGGGCTAACGAACCACGTTCTAAAACTGCTCGAGTGCAATCGCAGAGATGGCCTACCCGAGAGTGTTTCTTGTTCGTTAGAGCATTGGGGGTACGTGTGGTTAAACGTCTTAATCGAACCCGTACACAAACCGACACTCTGGGTTGATCTCCCGAGCGCAGCTCTGTGTCGGTCGACCAAGACGGTACATCTAACCACCCGATACACTTCACAAAATAAAACCAAACTCCAAACGCAGATCACACCTAGTTCTTTTTTCACATTCGACCCATAATCTTTTAACAACAAAAATAGATGTGTGTCGCTTGTGAGACTCTTAATAAATATCACAGCGACGTAAGCCTTGTCATATTGACTAGCCATGCATGAATATTCAAGCAGTCTGAAGGATGATATACTATATGCTACCTATGGCCACGTGGTCATCAATGATTTCGAGGATCTCCTTTAATACTCAAGTGTCGACTGACACGCGTTTAGAGAGAGGTTAATCTCGTGACTCGAGATAATCGTGAGTGCGATTGCAAGACCTACCCTCTTCCGCACCCTGTGTGGATGAGTGGTAGGCGGGCTTCGACCCTTTGTGGTGACGAATCACCCTGACCTATTAGACGAACGTTCATATTCAAAGACCTTCAGACAGGTTAAGGGGTTTGACTTTGACAGTCCCCACAAACCTCAACATCCAACTATAAAAACCTAAAAAGCAATAATTAAAAAAAATCTTCATTTTCTTTCAATACAAATCTACTCAATCCTTACACACAGTTAAAGTAGATCGCTTGGTTACACAAAATATAATTATAACGAGGCTATAAAACACGACGTGATCACTCTCACAATTACAGTGTGATTTTCTTCAAATATACACATGATCGTAGGCAAAGTTAAATCCAAACGTCAACTCTCATAGAACATACTTGCAATCACGGGAACATTTAACATCGACATACCATATACTACACTGGGTTAACGTCAATCATTCTCGACAAGCATACCCCTTGCCTTATCCACACAAGGCACAACATTTCTCTAACCTTAAAAAAAAACAACATTTTATCCTTTTTAAATGACCATTTAATAAAAGTCCGGACAAAATTCAAAGAAGCAATTCAACCCGCAACGGCTAAGGCCTTAGCTTGAATCATGAGAATGAGTTTGAAGTTGCGCGTGTGCAAAGTAAGATTTTTATTTCCCTCGCGATGAGCCCCGCCAGAGGTCGAGCCGGTTCACGAAGTAAAACTAGTCCTTATAGAAAAAATATATATATAATCAAATTGAAAACTAAAGAAAAGTAACCGGACCTTATAGCTTTGGCGTGTTCCGCTACCCTAGTATTGCTGATGACTTACGACCATCTCATAGTGTAACGCAATAATGCGTGCCCCACACACTCTCTAATTCGATCATATTCGATGCGGACTCTCGCCAAGAGCGACGTTGCCAAGGTGAGCGCCTTGACAGGATCTGTCCCATCAGCGCGTTACGTTGATTAAGAACGCAACCGATGTGACCTTTAAAAAGGATGGTAATACCCTTGTAAGGGTGTTTGCTACGACAACAGGTTCAAACGTTGCCTCAAAATAAAGTCAAAGGTAATCTTTTTAATGTCCGAAACGGATAATTTGACATGACGCCAACTGTAATGACGTCCTCTCCACACGAGCGCACGTGCACCACTATTAAGCGTACCCATCAAAGGAAAAAATCACTTAGTCATAATTTAACCAAAAACAAAAAGTTGGTCGGTACATGAGCCGACTTTATAACATTAATAAGAAACATCACGGACACCTCAAAATTTTGCGTTCACACACTCTCTACTTTTTCTCTGAATACAGAGTTCGTCACAACAGAAAAAACAAGCCGTCACTCGCGCGCCACACCCAACTTTCATTCCCAACTTATGAATCAAACTATTTTTCCGTTATTTATAAAAATCAGGGCGGATACCCTTGTAAGGAAGGGTATTTGCACCGGCAACGTATCTATGTTAAGTTATTGACCCACATGCGAAAACTTTTACTTACAATTGCAAAGGTAGGTTGGTCGATAATGTTTGATCAATCGTTATGTAGCATAGGCATATGTGCAATTGAACGCTTAAGACTGACCAGTTCGGACATCGAGCTTTGGAATGCTGATATCACGAACTGGCTTAAATTTAAGGTCGAACTTTTATGAACAATATGTCGTGTTTGCGATACTTAAAAAAAAAAAAACAATAACTTTTATTTTTAGCTTAAAATTGAAAAAGGATAGACATAAATATACATAAGTTGAGACCTAACCTCAGAACAAGTATATGTAAGTGCCTTTAATAATTTTCAGTATGTAGACTTTTCATGAAACTTTCCTCTTTGCGAGCAAACATGAACCTTTGGAAAAATGAAATCTATATAAACTCAATCATGAAGGTCGCAAAACTTTTTTTTTTTACGGCTCACGCCAAAAGAAAAACCACACTTCTGGAATGATCCCTAGTGTCTTTACTATATGAATCGGGGAAAAACAATTGACTGCATGAGTATCCAATGAACGAAATTTCAATACAAGTGTAGCGGACCTAACCGTCTTACTATATAATTTCTAACACGCAATACGACATTCAAATAAATATTTTAAAAATGCATTTTATCATTATTTTGTAAACAAATCTCAAACATATGAGAAATAATAACAATAACAAGTACTTATACATAAGACCGCAAAATAATAGTGCAAGAGGTAGTATTGGTGAACCACTTCTCATTTTTGCAACCTCGACATATCCGAATAACTCTTCACACGACCAAAGTCAGTTTAAGTCAAATACCAAAGAAATACACAGAACATACTTACACAGAAATGCAGAAGACAAGATATATAACATGCACTAATGAGAGTCAACCTTCTATCTATATGATTAATATATCTCTCACGTCCCCCTAAACATTCTCAACATTTCAATTTTTTATGAGACTTACAAGTTGAACCCTCTTCAAAAGACCTTTGAGAGCTACTATGACTATTCTGGCATGAACATAGGGAAACAATTTTACTGTCTAAAAGAGTTTGTCTTTAGGTGTTGGTATCAAGACATGAAAAAATAAGTGAATCGGTAACAACTAACTTGTTACTGAATGATATCAAACAATGCAATTCGTGCAAATATTTATGTGGATCCTTCTTTAAGCAGTTTCTCAATGATAACGACCAATATATGCATGGTCGACAAAGTCTCAGCATCCCAACTTTTTTTTTCACTTTTTATTTTTCATCTTTATGAGGGTTGAAACCTCAAATTATGACAGTAAGACTCAAGAGTAATATCCCAAGTTCAGTCCTTAACCTTACGTTGTTGATCAATCTAAGTAATCTGTTCTACTTTTTTTCTCCTCAAGGAGATTTTTTTTTCTCTTAGCATACCTCTATCATAAGTCATCATGAAAGTTTTATCTTTTTACTCTCTGTCCTCTCATTTATTTACTTCTGGATCAAACACTCGTTGTGTGCTCACATGTCGCAAGTGTCTATCAGATAATCATTGAAGTTCACGAATGAATTAGGTCGACGTGGGCTACTCTTATTTCCTAATTTATCTTTCCTACAACTCAATTTTCTTCGTTCTTTTTAAGATGAGTAAACCTACCCTCACTTAAGTACCCCCCTTTTTGTTCCTCTTAGTTCTTTTCAATTTGACAAACGCAAGGAGCAAATTAAATCGCACTGAAGTTTTCTACTACTTGATGACTACCAAACATTCTAAGTCCATGTAAGTAGTTAGATGACTCGCATTGGAGTATCCAACTACCCTTTCCATACCATACAATTTCGTATTTACTTAATTATCACTTGATTTATACCTTACCACTTAATATATACTTAAACAAAATATTTTTAAACAAGTAAAAAAATGACTCATACTCTAGGCTACTAGTCGGGCCACCCGGGGCACCCTATTTTCTCGGGCGGCCCGACCGTGCAAGAAAAAAAAAAAAAAAAAAAAAAAAAAAAATCATTCAAAAAATCCAAAAAACAATTATGTTATGCAGAAAAATAAATTGAACAACTTTTGCCACAGGGTCACATCGAACTTCTATAATAAATTTAAAATAAAAAAATTAATTAAAAAATATATATATATGTATACAAACATCAAGAGGACTCACACTTGAGCCCCTACATTTGTTTAATACTAAACAAACAATATGATAACTCGTACTTGAATATTTAACTACATGTTTAGTATTTAGCGATCTTATAATATCTTACTACACTTTAGTTTGAATCACTTAGGTTTCAGAATAGTAATAGGATGACCCTCACTGAAGCCCCTCACAACTTGAAAATCTTGCCATTTAACTTACAAACATGCATGAGAATGACTCGCACTGGTGTACTCTGCCACTAGTTCGAAGTTAGATCAGTAGATTATATATATGAACATATAAAATATATATATATATATATATATATATACATGCGTAGTACGACGAACGTGTTGGCGCCCCTTCACATTCGCACAAACGTATTCTCGCGTTCTCGCGTTCACACGAACATTTCGCGAATATGTTCGGACGAACATATTTTTTTTTTAATAAAAACAAAAACAAAAAAAAAATCGATTTTTTATTTTTAACTCATGATTGGCTACGAATTTGAACATGACTCCAAGGCAAAAGTTGCTCGTACTGTTATTATACATAACATATATTTTTTCAGAGAACTTGTGTTTTTTGTTTTTTTATATTTTTCATGTTCGCGTTCGGAGGGTTTTGGGCGCTTGTTTCTGTTCGCCTTCGAACGTGAACACGGTGCTACGTAGATATATACCTGTATTCAGGGTAACCGACGTTCGGAATGAGAAGAACGCCCGAACCCGAACGCCCAAACGTACCGGGCTCCTTGGGGATGCATTCGACCGTTTGGGTCGAACGTGGGGAAAAAAAAAAATCAGAAAAAAAACTAGGCTACCAGATGGGTCGCCCGGGTCCCGGGTGACCATCCCGTTGCCGGGCGCGGCGGTCCCACATCCAAACGTAAAGCGTTTTCAGTGTCGGACCTCACGGTCACATCACGCAGGAGTTTTATAAACGTTTCAGCGAAAGACCAACTCCGACCGTGTGCGCCAGTTATACCTCTCTCGGCTCTCTACGACAGGACAGAGATCCCGCGAGGTACAACTCACCTCCACCTGCGGGAGTTGTCACCATCCCTTAGGTGGGTGTATCCCGCTGAGCTACTGACCCACGTGCGAAGGGTTTTACATGCAATAGCAGAGGTAGGCCAGTCGAGGGCGTTTTCTCAATCGTCGTAGCATAGGCATACGCGAGGTTGAACGCCTAAGACTGACCCATATATGCGTCGGGCATCGGGGCGTTGATCTCCCGAACCGACCCATAATTTAGGTCGACTCGACCGACGGACGTTCGCGCATACTATGCTTTGACTATGAAAGTAAAAGTGACTTGCAATCACACACAGGTCAACACGGTCCCAATACCTTTTTGCTATTGACATGATCCTATCGGAAATTCAATACACCGAACTTCATTTTAGTCGGGAATAATACTACATCGACATAACTCCCTCTAGGCAGCCTCTCTAACCTCTTATCAGACCAATATCTAGAGATGGTCGTCTAAAGGAAGAAAAATATAAAGCTAATATTACTAGTATTTTATGCCTTATCACACGATTTAAGAACATGCACAGACAAAACATCACCAACCTTATCTAGAATAAAATCAAAAGATTGATATCAATCAAGAGGTTAAGGTAGCAGGACAGGTCACACGAGGCCACATTCCTTTTACCTCCACCTTAGTAGAATCAAACAATGAACCATAGCAGTAAGTTAGTTTTTTGCAGATTTTTATAAGAGTTGCCATAGTAGGGTACATCACACGGGATCCTCATCTTATTGGGCGTCTAGTCGTGATAGGGCAGACCTCATGGGGTTTCGCTTCTCCTATCACTGTCTGATGTCGAAGCACGACTGACGGGCAATAAGGCAGACTTCTCGGAGCCTCGCTTCTCTTATCACCACCACTTTTTCGTAGCGGTGCAGTTAGGCAATAGGGCAGGCCTCTCGGGGCCTCGTTCCTCCTATCGCTTACTTGCGTTGACGCACGGCTGGCTGACAATAAGGCAGGCTTCTCGGAGCCTTGCTTCTCTTATCACCATCACTTTTTCTTAGTCGTGCAGTTAGGCAATAGGGCAGGTCTCTCGGGGCCTTGCTCCTCCTATCACCTTCGTATGTTCTCTCGACGAACTCGGTCGTCGCTTTCGATGCTTCTTTAAGCCCTGGATCATTCGGAAGACTTTAAGCTCATGCGGGTAGGCCATACGAAACATGTGCCCCACATCTTAAAAACCTTCCGCCCGATCTCCGAAATGTGTTAGTTTAAGACTTTGAAAAGATGCAGACTTTAGTCAACTGTAGGGCAAGAGTTAGTTGATATTGTCCACTTTCACAGTACTTGACCAATAGCACGCACAATCCCTCAATCCACTGTAAACCCTGCTTTATCAATGTTAGGTGGTCTATTAAGCAAGGCAAGACTGCACGGAGCCGATTCCCTTGAGGCCACATTCTCCCAAAAAGAAAACACTCACATAGTGCGACAGTTTCACGGAACTGCTCAATCTCGCTATGTTTTTCAGCAACAGTTAGTCAAACCCAATCCCTTTCTGTCAGATCATGGCAAATGAATTGCGCACTGCATTGACTCACTCGATTGGCTGCGCACAACACCACTTACCCGTGGTACGTCAGATTTCGGCCAATCTTACGACTATCTTCGGTGATAAAGCAAATGAAAACAAATAAAAGTAAATAACCTACTAATTGACAATGAAATTGTTGACGTCAGCAACCAACGAAGTACTTGAAGATGTCGACCAATGCAGGTCATCGCCAATACCAGGTATGTGCCCTCGCATCATCATCATCATCATCCTTTTCTCTCTCTTCCTGTGTCTGTGTGATGGTTCAGTGAAACTCTGACGAAACAGTTTGTCGCAGCCACTCATCTGTTGTCCTCTTCAAGTTTTCCCTCTCTGCCTACTGTTTACCTGGGCAGTTCTGTTTGACAATATATATATATAGTAAGCTAGAGCAATCAATGAATTCAATCCCACCGGACCATCGTCAATATTATATATATATATATATATATATATATATATATATATATATATATATATATATATATATATATATATATATATCGTTTGACTATATATACACATATATATATCTAACACACGCAAATGGTACTCTTTCTTTCTCTCCCTCTCTCTTCATCTCTCTCTCTCACTCATCTTTTTTCCCTATGTGTCTCTCTCTTCGTGTGTCTCTGTGTGTCTATCTGCGTTGGTGTGTGAACATGTGTATGTCGCACGTGTATCCCGGAGCACTTCTTGAGCCAACCATGCCAACAAAGCCTCCAGTCGACAACGATCGACCACCAATGCACAAGCCTTCTACCATGATTTAGCCCAATCCTCCGAGTTCAACAAAAGTAGTTAGTGCCTCAAGTACACGTTGCAGTAAGCCACGTAGAAGTTCACACGGCTTGCAAGACAATTCACGTAGCACCAACTCAGGGAGCACGTAGCACCAACCGCACGAATCAGATAGCACCAACCTCACTAATTAAGTATCACCAAACTCAAATTTATGTTGCCAGCACCGCACGTAGGACGTAGTACTTCATGCAATATGCCACGTAGGTTAGAGCACGAAGTTCACGTAGCATGCACAATTCACGTTGCACCAAGCTCACAAGGCACATAGCACCAAGCTCATGAATCACATAGCACTGACAGCACACAGAGAGAGACATGGAGAAGAACGATCCGCGTAGCAAGCATGAAGCACGTAACACTAAAGAATGAACTACGTAGCAAGCATGTAGCATGTAGCACTAAAGAATGAACTACGTAGCAAGCATGTAGGACCGAAAGCACACCAACTCATGTAGCACGGTGTGTGTATATTTCCATGTAGCTGGCGATTCATTCAATGGAAGTACAGGGTCAGCTGTGAGATTGGAGACTTACCTGTTGAGACGACCCGCCACGTGGCGTAGCATACCAAACAACAACATGGGGACTGCGCACCCCAACATATCGGGCATCGGTCGGCAAAGAGCGCAGAGCTCCTTCTCCAAGTCACGATACCTCCCAGTACAAACGGAACGCTAGTGCAGATACGAAGGCAACACCACAACAAAGCCGCAACCACTCTCCCTGAAGCCTATGAGATGAGGGTGCCGAAGCTGAGGTTCGGTGACGGTCAACACTGCCTGTACGCCCCGAATGTCGCTTTCGTATGACCGCACGACCAGGTAAGTATTCTTCTCTCCTCTCCTTCTCCTTCCTCTTCTTCTTCTTTTTCTTCTTCTGTCTTTTTTTCCCCCTTCTTCGTCTTCTCCTTCTCCTTCTTCTTCTTCTTCTTCTTTTTTCTCTTCTTCTTTTTCTTCCTCTTCTTCTTCTTCTTCTCCACGTGGTCGTTTTCTACCTCCGCGTAGTCTTCCTCGTCATTGTCGCAGTCGTCCAATCATAGCTCAATGCGCCCCCGCAGCTCCGCATGCTCTTTCACGATGAACACTATACCGAGTCTACTTGAAAACGACCCGCCAATCCCTCGTAAACTAGAGACCACTCAAAGCACGTGGCAGAGAGTAACGTGGTCGGGTGAGTCTTCTCTTCTCTTCACTCTCTCTTCTTCTTCTTCTTCTTCTTCTTCTTCTTCTTCTTCTTCTTCTTCTTCTTCTTCTTCCTTCTCTGCCACCACTATTACTACTACCACTACTACCACTATCGTTGCCACCTCGCGTTGCCGTTGCCTTTCCTCTGTGTCACCATCTCCTCCTTCGACGCTATCTCGTCTGCCTCCCACTTGCCATCTTTCTACTTGTGTGTGCTAACCCCGCGCCTATTTCCCGATCTTTTGCGCTCGCCCTCACATTTCTTCGCCCGTGCGTAATCCCCCTTTCGCTGTTGTGCACTTGCTACGTCGCCCGACGAGCATGCAACCGAAGCATGCAGACCACAGTCGAGATGTGGTGTTTGGAGTCGAGCAGACTTCGTTGGAACGAATTTGCCCGACTATCCGACACAGATTCACTAAGCGAATCTGTAAAGAATAGATACGAGATCGGAGAAAAATTCAGAAATAATAAAAATCTGATAAAATAAAATAAAAACGAATCTAACTAATATAGTCTAATAATAAATAAATAAGTAAATCTAACAACTGCCTACCTCTGCTAGCCAGGTGTAACCCTCTCGTTTCAGAGGGGGTACTAGTAACTACTTACTATAACCTGCGTAGCACGGCGAACGTGTTCGCGCCCCTTCACGTTCGTGTGAACAACTCCCAAACATGTTCGGGCGAACATGTTTGCGTTCGCCTCCGAACGTGAACACGATGCTACGTAGACTGTAACTAACTTTGATTTCGAGGTCGCGGGTTCGAGCCTCGACCATCCAAACTCAGGGTAAATAGTAAATGAGTTCCTCATGGAAAAAGGAACTAGCTCAGAGGACAGTAAGCCTCAATCCCCGCATCCCCTGTTCACCAAATAGCACCTAAACCTACTGAGCTAGCTCCCACTTCGAGTAGAAGGGGAACATGTATAGGATAATGACTCAGCCCAACTAGTGGCCTAATCCTGCCTTTAAGTCTGTGTATATGCACACTTGCTGGTCTACGTGCTCGTCTGAGTGCTTATCTGTGAATGCATGTGTGACCCGGAAAAGCACTTGATTGATCGGAAGGTCCGACGGGCCAGTACTTATCTGCGACCGTGACATTCGGGGTTGCGGCGGGGTAAACACTCAAGTAGCAAGTAGGTCAGTACCACACCAAGTAGAGGTAAATGCGTTGGGTATTCAGGGCCGGCCAGAAGAAGACTAAAGTTGACATTTTTAGATGCCTGGTACCGGTAGGTAGACAGGTACCAAGCCAAGTTTCGGTGTGTGCCGTAGATCTACTTGACACAGTAGTAACACAATCAACCCCTCGACCTTTTCGGTTGGATGGTATTACTACTAATCCTAACCATCACAGCGCGCGTCTTAACAACGCGCGCGCATACTCTCGAAATTTTCTCACCGAATCGCCCCGGCCTCAATGGCCGAGGAATTTGTTTCGAGTGTCACGCTAAAGCGCGCACACCCTTTCCATTCACACTAGCTACGTCATGGTAGCCGACGTCGTCACTGTGTCGAATGCAAAAGCATGGCCAAATACCCTTGTAAGGGTATTTGGTTCGACACCGTGCAAGGACCATGAAAGGTCAAATATATATATATATATATATATATATATATATATATATATATATATATATATATATATATATATATATATATATATATATATATATATAT
>BFEA01000067.1:1369949-1382668 GCA_003427395.1 Chara braunii
GTTTGTTGTCCTCTTCTCTCTCTCTGCCTACGGTTTACCGGGCAGTTCTATTTGTGACGATATATATATATATATATATATATATATATATATATATATATGAAAAAAAAAACTAGGTTATGCAAGAAAATAAACTAAATAACTTTTGCCGCAGGGTCACATCGAGATTCTTCACCAGATTTGAAATAAAAAATAAAAGTTAAAATATTTTTTATTTTTATTTTTAAATTTGTTTTTGGGTTGGTCGGGCAAGTGACCTTGGACCACTCTGGTAGCCTAGGAAAAAAACAATGTCATTAAAAAAAAAAAAAAAACAATATTTATTTGAGGATTGCATCCAATTTCCTTACCAAGTTTGAAATAAAAATAAAATATAGAAAATAAAACTAATAATCAAAATAAGAAAAAATGAAAATAGAATTAAAATTAGTGAGTGAGGGAACACGTTTTCGACGCCGCCATCTTTGGCGATTTTTCATTTTTGTTTTGAAAATTTACGGATGTGGACTTCACATAATACAAAACTCATTAAAAAAGTTTAAAAAAATAATACAGTCTTTTAATTCCTACAATAAAGTGAAAATAAAAAATAAAAAGTGAAAAAAAAATAAAATATTGACAAGGCGAGCACGTTTTGACACCACCATTTTTCACGATTTCTAATTTCTGCTTGGATTAGCAAAACAACTTCAAATTTATAGGCATTTGCATCATATAATAGAGAACTCACAAAAAATAAGTCATAAAAAATATATATTTTTATGCTCTAAAATAATTGTTTACGGGGGTCGAACGCCGTCGGCTTCATGCCCCGAACGGGATCCCAAACGCGCGTACATATGGAGGTCAACGCAGGGACCTCCGTACGTACGGGCTGGTGACCCTGCCTATATTCAAAGTCATATCCAAACAAGCAATATGATAACTCGCACTGGAGTACTCTACCACCTTTCAATACTGTTTAAAATAATGTCAAATAAGTAACAAAACGACTCACACAGAAGTCTCCTACTACCAATTTGACGCGTAGGCAGGCTGCAAAATGAGTTACAGTCGAGCCATAATTTTCGCTACTCTCCTATTGTAAATAACACACAACAATCTACAATCATGCAAGTGACATGATGACTCACACTGGAGTTTTTTGTCACTTTTTCAATATCAATAAAAATATAAGTTCAAGTTCAAACAAGTAATTAAGTAACTCATACTGGAGTACCTCACTACTTATTTTTAAATATAGATCAATTTAGATTCAAGTTGACAATAGGATGACTCTCACTAGAGCCCCTTGCTATAACTTGAATATTGCTTGACATATTTTAAACAAATAATAGGGAGACTCACACTGAATTACCCTACTATCGGCTCGAGGTCAGGCACGAAGATTATGTATAATCAATTAGTAAACAATTAGACCTGATATATGTGTGTATACTTATTAACCTTACTTGGACAAGTAGTAAGATGACTCACACTAAAGTATCCTACCACCTTCCGATGCTAAACAAATAGTAGGATAACTCATGATGGAGCATCCCACCACTGTTTAAAGTTCAACGAACAAGTCACATCTCATTAATTTTAACATAAGTTAGCATACACTTCAAGCTATTAATAGGATGACCCTCACTGAAGTCACCTACTACCTCTTGAATATTGTGCAGTCCAACTGTAAAAAACAACAACAAGATGACTCACATTGGAGTACCATACTACCCGGTCAGAGTTAAACAGGCAAACTATATATGAACAAGAAGAAAACAAGTAGTATGATAACTCACTATGGAGTATCTCACTACTTATTTTGTAACATTTATTAATTTAAACTCAAGTGATAATATGATAATCCTCACTAAAGTTTTTAACTATCACTTACATATCGCTCAGTCTATTACAAAAAAAGTAATGTGATAACCTACACTCGGGTATCCTTTTACTGCTTTGATGTCAGATAAGCAAGTGATGTCGAAAGTTACAAACAATTAATAAACAATTAGATGTCATATTTGTTAGTTAAATGTATTCAAACAAGTAGTGGATAACTCGCACTATAGTATTTTACTACCCTTCAATCATACACAGTCTTACATACACACAAACCTTCCTCTACTTCAATGTTACTTAGACCAATGGTCAAATGAGTAATAGGATGACCCACACTGAATCCTCCTATTACCGGTTCAGCGTGTAGACGAAATGCAGAATAACTCACACTAGAGTGTTATTCCACTCTTCGCATATCATAAGGTTGTCCACATATATATACATATAAATATACATTTAAAAACGATTCATATATAGACTGATGTACGACATTCAATACAACATAGTATATAACTCTTTGTCACACGAGTAGTAAGACAACTTGCACTAAAGCACCTCGCTACTCTCTGAATACCAAGCAAATTATAAGTTCAAACAAACAGTAGGGCGACCCCTCAATACTTAGTCGTCCTAGTCTTGAACAAGTAGAAAAGTGACTCTTACTATAATGTTTTATTACCCTTTCTGACAGATTTGACTGAAGTCAAACAAGTAATAGGACGACCCTCACTACAACCTCCTGCTACCGGCTCGATACCAAACAAACAATCATTACGAGTGATACACATATGGACAAATAGTAGGATACCTCACACCGAAGCACCTCACTAATTGTCCGATGTTATGCATATAAATACATACAAATTGTAGGACGACTCACACTAGAGCCTTCATTTTACCATTTTTTTTTCTAATGCCAAGCAAACTACGTTTCTTTCTAGTGCGAATTTTTTTTTTTCCTTTCATCGAACAAGATTTTTCATGCAAACATATATTTATTTATTTTTATGATTTGGAATCCTGAAGAAAATCAAGGAGGCATATAGTATAACGTCATACAAACAATCTAATATAGAGTTTTAAATTTTAAAGGTATACGGTAAAAGATTAGGGTTGCACACTATATGGTTCTCTGTCTCAAGAGCCCCTATCGAACTCCAGTAGAACTCCCTTAATCGCTCTGTACTTTGATCATTGTATGTGGGAAAATGAAGTCGGTTGCTCGTACCTTTTGGTTCTCCGCATCCGGAGTTCACCTTGAACTCCGACAGAGCTCTCACAATTGTCTTGTCATTTGACTATATTTAATCTTAACTCGTATTATGTAACACTCAAAGTAGTTGAAAACAATGACTTCAAATGTTTCAAAACAAACCATTTTTGTACCATATCAATGGAGGAGACAATCATATGAGGAGATTAGACAAAGGAAGGGTGGTGGAAGATAGAGAAGGTAAACGTCGGTATGAAATGATTAGTCATTTTCCCTTCAATGATTCATTAACTTCTTATTAACATATAATAATAATAATAGCAATAAGACTTGACTTCCAGCCTAAATTCAAACCCTTGGTTTGACCATTCTCTAACAACCCGTATAGTATGTCTGAGGTAATGGTAAGCTAGACGTTTTGTTGGTTGCTTTGTCCTCCTCGTTAATAATTACTCTTTCTGTCCCTTGAATGATGAAACACCCATATCACATTGTTACACAAAGCATAGCCACAATCGCTGTCTTTTTACAATGAGTTTCATCATCTCATTCTCCACTCCGGGTTCGCATTTCTTATGAAAAGAACCTCCTGCAGTGGAGGCGCCTACATGCATCCCACTAAGATGCTAGTCTCTAACAGGTTGCACTTCTTTAGGCATCAGCCTCACATTCAACGGTGACACCTAAAACGGTTACCTGAAAACTTACTAGGTCAGCTCTCTTTGTGCGAGATTAGGTGAAGGTTGAAACCTCCCCTCGATAGTTGCGCGCCCAACCCTCTAGGAAGTGGTATTGGGTACTCATCCTCCTCGCCCGAACACAAAACTCGGATCTCAAAAGTAGTAGGGTTGTCTCCACCAAATCGGCAAAGTACCCCCTGTAGAAACGGTCCACTCTGGATCGATAACATGGTCAACTCCTAAAGCAGTGAACCCCCACCTCACATGCTTCCTAAAAAGAGAGTACATACCCACCGCAAGTAGACTACAATTGTTCTCATTCCCCCTTGCCCAAGGTAACTTAGACGAAAAAAAAAACAGAGGAGGTAGAGGATGAAAATCATTTCAGCAGGTATAGACAAATGAGGTTATTCATATAGAAAATGTCATTTTGAAAAAAATGCTAAATCTGTTTGATTTTGTCTTCTTTATTTGAATAATTTTGTTTTTACGGCGTCCACTAAATTAACAATTTTCAAAACACAAGTCTATATAGCAAATATGTAGATAGAAGGTAGAATGGAAAGCGATTCCTTTAACATTTTTAGCATGCGCAATCAACTTTTATTGCAAGCACCTTTTACCTACCTGCACACTAAAAAACAACCAACAAGTCCAACAATCCAGCAATACATACTCTCGTCAGATCTCCACTCTTTACATACATGGCAACACATCCTCTACCGTACCTTTTTCATTTAAATATTCAATGAAAAACAAGGTTATACAAATGGCTTCACACGGGTGTGAACGAGGAACGGAGTCTCTAACTGACCTTGAGTGAAGTGGTGTTGAACGTGCGCTGACTCACTCAAGAAAGCCAAGTATAAAAAGTTATAAATCGTCGAATAAAAGTTGTAGTCCATGACAAATCCATCCTACTCAATGGCCTCAATACACCCTCAACTCGCACGTCCTACCTGTGGAAAATCCAAGTGTGAAAATGGCAAGCCACACATATCCCAAAAAAGAGCTATTTATCCCACGTTAGTCTCAAATGATCCTCGGCGGCCCCAATTGGTTCAACACTATTGAACTGGAATTACCGCCCTTAGCATCGGATAATCCCAACCATTGAAGTTGTTCATGCCACGAACTAAAAAAAAAAAAAAAAAAAAAAAGCAGATGAACTGATCCTCGGCGACCTCCTTCCAGTTTAACACTGTTGGACGTGCCCCGGTCACTCACATCACTTCAATTATGGGTTCATTTGTGCCTCTTTCGGCTTCCACCCCAACTGTTGAATCACGAAATCATTTTGTGATTGTCACTTGTCATCTTTGTTTGCTTCCTTTATTGAATTCGCGGAGTTGTCGTTGTTGTTACCTTGCATTGTGACCTATAACTTTCATCTTCAGATATGGGCTGCCTCGTGCATATATATACGTCCTCTCCACAGGCTTGTGCATCCCGTAATGATGGCTCGAATCCGTCTCACCGAGCTTTGAAACCAAGTTCCGAAACAATCTCTCATTAAAAATGGAGGCAAGCTCAATCCTCATGGGTTCGCACCCAAGCAAGTCTTTTCTAGTCTCAATCTAATGAGGATAAACAAACCCTCAGCTATTTGATAAATTGAGGGTACTATAACTAGAAGCTTAATTCGTTGAAACCTCGCTTGCTTGCCATAGGATAGTCATCCCTTAAAAAGGGATGAGTTGCACTACCTTTTCATGGTTATGGGTTAAAGAATTATCGGCCAAGGCCTTTCTCCACAATTTGTTTTTTGTCAAATCTCCACCACAAGATCGAAAATCTTTGTGGTGGGGAAGTCACTATGTGCTTAGCCAAATAACTGTTGAATCCTTCGCAGACATTGGTTGCCTTTCCTTGCCTGACATCCGTTAGAACCAATGTCAGTTGAAAATCTAGGCTGGGAGAGGAAAAACAACTTATGATACTCTCGACAGGCTCAAAGTATTGACTTTGGCGATTTTTAATTAAGAACTTATCTAATTAAAATATCTTAAACAATTCGAGTGCATGGCGTAGATGCGCACCTATTCACAGAATAAATTTCAGAGTTGGCAAAAATCATTTTCGCCATTAAACAAATACAAACGCAAATTCAAAAATGTAAGTCAGAAAAAAGAAATCCTGATCTTTTTTTTTTTTTTTTTTTTTTTTTTTTTTTTTTTTCCTCCCCCCTTTGAAAACGGGGAGGCGGCGTGCGGGTTAGAAGGAGTAGGTCGTCCCCCTCCTAAACTTCTCATTTTCTCTCTCTCCCTTGAACCTCTTCCAACTTTCTATTTTCTACTTCACATGCGTCAATTCTAACCGCGCGATCAGTAATCTCACAGTCCATAATATTCGTCACTTGGTGAAGAGATGGGCTGAAGTTTCACGCAACTGCACTCAAGGCTGGTAGAACCAGCCTGTTTATTTCAAACTTTTTTTTTTTTTTTTTTCCTCTCACTGCCATAGTAATGGCTTGTCTTCTCTCCAGCCATGTGTGCCCGTTGTCTCACTAGGTGAAACCAAGGGGTGCAATGGTGAAAAGTTACCCCATTGATGTCCATGAACTATTGAAGTTTAGACCCAAGTTCAAAACCAAATATAAAGGGGCGTGGCAGGCTGGGTTTATCGATGATGTACATTGTCCACTACCCCAGACATGTGCAGAACGAGAGAGAATCTTTCGCTAGAACATGAAACAATACACCCCTTGATTTTTACCTATTGTACATGTGGAGAGTAGTATGGGGTTGCCCTCCCCTCGTGGTGCCCGTTTCCTTTGCCACGTCGAGGTGAGAGAATCTAAAAACAAATGAATAAACGAGAAAAAAAACTCGAAAAAAATATAAAAAATCAGGCGGTCCATTAAAACGGACGTCTGTTCAACAACGTTGCGGCAATATGTCCCAGTTTCACTCTCACTACGTCACTTGATGCTTAATTTTTTTTTTTATAATTATTATTTTTTAATCTGTTGGCATACAACCAACGACCGATTCAGTTCTCCTAGCGCCATAAGGGCACCCCCAAAACTATTCAAATACAGTTTCGAGTTTGATTCCCGAGGGAATTAAAAAAAAAAAAAAAATCAAACGATTTCTCGAGCTATGCGTTGTCGAGCGCATCGGCTCCCGACTTTTCGCAAAAAGCGAGAGCCCTCCCCACGATGTCAGGCAAGAGTAAACAAAAACAAATCTGAGACAACTTGGGGATAACGCAAAGTAACCCCGTGAATCATCGAAGCAGACGTCGTTGCATCGTCTCTTCGCTGCTCTAGCAGGGTGCGCCAACTGTACTTCCCACAATCCCCTACGATGGGATACTAGGTTTCCATGAGGCACAATTTTTTTTCCTAAGGCACTGTCACCACCCTTAGGGTTATATCCCTACCGAACTACTGACCCACGTACGAAAACTTTTAAATGCAATTCTTTATGTAGGTCAGCCCATGACGTTTGCTCGATTCGCTGCAGTATAGGAAATATTTGGTTAAACGTAAGGCAGATCCGAACATCATTCGTTCCTTAGGACACTGATCTCCTAAGAACGAAGCGTACGCCGGTTGACTAAGACGGTCTTAACCAAGTGTGGAACCCAAAAGTATCCTAGTTTTTGAACACTAGTCAAGAGAAAGTTATAACAATCACACATAATTTCATTAAGAGGGATCGACCGTAATCGGTAGTAATGTATATCCAATCTAAAATAACAAATGCAAGAATTTAAATCATCATACGGTACATCGAATAACACAAGATAAAATAATAATAATAATAATAATAATATTTCAAAAAATCCGACTATCCCAGGTCGAACTCCACAAAAATCATACATCCGCCAATGAGAAGTTGGTTCCCGACAATAACATAGATGCAGCCGACAAGGTAGTCGGACAACCTCAGTTTTGAATTGATGAGATGCGTCACCAAAGTTGTTCATCCCACTCTACTGTCTACCTAAGATTAGGCATGCACATACCCGTCTCTACATGTTTCTACTCTTCTTGAATGACAAATCATTTTGCGGATGATTCTTAATCAGGTGCATTACTTGAGGTTTCACATGTCTCTCTCTCGAGGTAGTGGTCTGGGGTACTCCTCCTCGCCCAAACACGAAGCTCGGATCTCAGAAGTCGGACCGTCTCCACCGAATCGGCATTTGTTCACCAAAAATAGATTTTAATTGTTATAATTTATTCTTAAGTTGAAGGTAACTAAATTTGTTTGACTTTATCTGCTATATTTGAATCATTTAGACAGGTATAGGTGGATAAGGTCATCCGAGATAGAAAGGGCAATCCCCAAGAAAAACCAAAATTTGTTTGACTTTATATGCTATATTTGAATCGAATTCGTTTTATGGTGCGCACAAAATTAACATTTTTTAAAACAACGAAACATTCTAGACATGCAGGCAAGTGAGAAGTAAAAATAAGACAATTTTTTTCATTTATCAAATACGCATAATCAATATCTTATGTAGGCATCCTTCTACCTACCTGTACACTTAAAAACAATCAAAGGTCCAGAACATCCAACAACCCATACTCCCGTCAGATCCTACTTTTCCCATGCATGACCACACATGCTTTACTCAACTTTTTATTTTGAATGTTCAAAACAAAGAGGGTCAAGTAAACTGTGGGCTCATACAGGTGTGGAGGGAAAATCGAGTCGCCAACTGACGTTAAGTGAAGTGGTATCGAACGCATCGTGGCTCACTCAAGAAAGTCAAGTAAGGATATAGGCGTCGTCGAAGAAGAATGTAGTCTCACGGCAAGTCTCAACCAACCGCTAGCCCCAATTCGTCCCCAACTCGCATATACCACATGCGGTAGTCCCAAGTGTGAAAACGGCGAGCTGCACATATCCCTAAAAAAAGTTCACTGGTCCCACGTCAGTGCCAACTAGTCCCAATTGGTCTCATGTGGTCCCGCACTATTCCCTTCAGCACATGATAAGGTCACCCGCCAAAACCACTTCTACCATGCCTCAAAAAAATAATGCTCGTGAAAGCCAACTCCACTGGCACCACCCGTCCTACTCACATGCGCCGCCGGTCCCAAAAGATCCAATTAGGCCAATGCCAAAGACCTCACTACCGTTGACGTGCACACACACAAAAAATCGACGTGTCGTTCCACTATGATAAGTCTGGTCCATCCCACAGACTATCGTCGACACCTTCATTCAAATTTGCAAAGTCCACAAGCATAAATGAACCACAGGTCTCGCTGCTCCCCGTGTCGTCGCAACAGTCTCAATGCATTTCACCCCTTCTAACGACATTGATGGCAAGTCCCTTGGCGTACCAAAAATAATCCAGTACTTTTCTTCCACTTAGCGCCGCATGACGACCTCTAATTCGACAGTATAACGCTGCAAAATTAACCGCTGTCGACGCCAACAAATTTTGGCAGCATAACCCCACAAGAGTGAGAAATCAGTCTGCCGCAGTTTAATCCAACATCACCTCCACCATCATGTCATAAAGTTCGTCGCTGCCGCACAAAAAACCCATCGTTAAATTAATAAAATTTTAGGTCATGGACAAAATTCAGGCTAAAAACAAGTCTCCCGCCATGCCGCCTTAGTCCCGCAGAGTCTCAAGGACCGCGACTGTTAGGTTCAAATTGCCCTGCTTATACGATTTTGCGTGAGCCATAGCTTGTCGCTCGCGCGTAGTGGAAGTTACGGGTCGAGGAAGTCACATACGTTAGGTGCAGACAAAAATCTACGACAAGTTGCACGCGCATGCGTAGGCGGCAATGAAGATTTTTTTTTTTGGGAGTTGCTCGATGGGATTTGAATTTTATAGACAAAAAGGTAAAGGTCTCGTAAATCGCAGCACATAACTTCTTGCTAGTAAAGTGATGCCTACCACTCTTTTGTGCAAGGTGCTGAAGCGGGTAGGACGAGGAACGTCATTCGCGGTTGTCTAGCATAGAGGAACAACCTCTCAAGATGGGTGTTATTCGATACTTGAGTGTCCAATCATGTGACCCGTGAAACTATTGAGGGTCACGTGGTCATGGGCACCACATAGTACACCGTCATACTGAGCGCTCATGTTTTCATACATGATTACTTGCTATATCAATGCCAACGTCGTCACGCTACTTATATTAACCCTTGCAAGCGACTTTTGTCTGTCCAGTATTGAAATAGTTATGGGACAAATGAAAAAAGGAACTAGGCGCGAGTTGTACTCTAAAGTAAGATTTATGAGAAAAAACATCGAGTGGTTAGACTGATCGTCCTAGTCGACCGGTGAAGGTCATGCTTGGGAGATCAGTGCCCCAATCGTCAATTCGCCCACGGGTTCGATTCGGGCGTTAACCGCATGTACCCCATATGTTACAACGAACGAGAAACACCCTCGAATGATCCACCTCTGCGACCGCACATAATAGTTATCGCACATGCGTACACCCCTTTAATTTAGGACGACAACTGGAACCGAGATCGAATTTCATGTTGAGTAAGGAAGACGTCTTCTAGTCTGGTCCCGTCAGATATATTTGCAAAGACCAATTGCTTTTTCCACTTGAGCCTCCAAGAACAGCATCGCGCCCAAAGGGAGTTGGACTGCCACCACCTCTTCGCTGCATGTTCAGTTGTGCCTTCGTCAACCATGGCTTGAACTCCAGCTTGTATTGAGACTGACCCATGATGATGAAGTCCCGACCCTTCAAGATCATCAATGCAACAATGGTG
Source organism: Chara braunii (assembly GCA_003427395.1). NCBI lineage: Eukaryota > Viridiplantae > Streptophyta > Charophyceae > Charales > Characeae > Chara > Chara braunii. Next base: position 1,380,380 of record BFEA01000067.1, read on the forward strand.
CCCTGCTCTTCGCAACATAGGAGACCACAAGCAGACTCTCTATTTGGACTCCCATGATGAAAAGTTCCCTGGTCGAAGCTGTTGTCCTGCGTCTCTCTGCCTTCATAGGCTCTCACCATGTCTTCTTTGAATCTTATTTCAAACTCACGGACTTCATTTTTTGAGTTTTTTATTACCTCAAGGCGTACCTTTACTGTCTTTTCCTTGAGCCATACCACTTTCGCTCGGTCAATTTCCATGCTGACTTTGAACCGAACCTCTCGTCTATTGACATGCATCTCCCCAGAGTCAATGTCAGATGGGATTACACCTTCATAGCATAGCCGGATGAGTTGTCGAAGCCTTTCCTCATCTTTTACCTCCAGTCCTGGGTCCGGTGGTGGTGACCTCGCTTCTCTCTGGCCTTCCCCTTCTGCCATGCCTGCCTGCCCTGCGTTCATGTCGAAGGAGGAGAGCAGTCTCTCTGAGCACAGTTAAAACCCCCTAGATCAAAGTTTTCAACCCACCCAAGGAGATGACATCTGACCATAGAGAAAGGGAACATGCAAGGTGAATATAACATCCAAAGAACACATCTCAAGGAAAACAACATCTAGGTGGTCGTTCCCTCGCTATGACTCCTACGCTCCCATACCACTTCCAGGATGCGACCTAGCGTCAACACGATAGGTGCTGAAGCCATATCCACCATGGTGCTATCTCGGCGGTAGCGCCCACGGCCGAGCAGACCGCCATCACCGGTTGGTAGCGCTTGGTCCGAGCAAGGCTGGCACCGGAGGAAGTGCTCCGGCCCGACCCCTCTCAAAATACACTCTCTGGCTGGTCTACCCATTGCGACGGCCCAGATCGTTTCAAGACTGTAACAAATCTCGAATCCAGGCCGAATCCAGGCCGTCGTCCCGGTAGTACTGGCCTAAGTGGACCTAGAATCTGCCTAATGACCTAGAATCTGCCTAATGACCTAGAATCTGCCTAACGACCTAGAATCTGCATATCCATACCACTAGGCCCTATCCGCGCTCTCCCGGTAGGCCTGCCGCCGCCCTCTGCTGGTAGTGCATATGTGTGCTCGAGCGTACGTGTGCGTGTGTTCTCATGCATCAGCTTGTGTGTGTGTCCGTGTGTGCATGTGGTTGCGTGCCTGTCGATGTGGGTGTTTGGGTGCTGTGCTTGCCACGTATATGAACATGTATGCATAGATAGAGAGGTAGATATATAGATGCACACACACACACACACACACACACACACACACACACACACACACACACACAGAGAGAGAGAGAGAGAGAGAGAGAGAGAGAGAGAGAGAGAGAGAGAGGGGAAATATGAGCACACTGTCCTAGCTTGTCCTAGTTTGATGTTGTAAGCCGCCAAGAGGCGAACCTCTTTTTTTCGTCGTCGGAGCGGTGAACAGCTCCGCGTGAAAGAGGTAAGCCTCGATCTTATCCTTTTTCCTCTTCTCCTCCCATTGCCCTCAGACTCTCCATCTTTCGACATCCAATACCCCATGGCCTTCACCTGCGTCACCCATTTCTGTTACCCCGTTTGGCGACCTAACCTTACCCCCGCGCAAACCTTTCCTGGCGAACATTGTGAGATTTTTAAGCTCCGGCTACTTCAGCTCCCGCCATTGCGCAGTCCCCCCGCCCTGCTTGCGTGCGTGCGTGCGTGCCATTTTTTCCGATCTCATTTAAGAATATCGTTGGGTGAGTCCAGACGAGCAGCTTATGCCAAGTTCTGTTCAGTTGTGTTTGTGTCTCTCTCTCACACACACACACACACACACACACACACACACACACACACACACACACACACACACACACACAGAGAGCCTCTACTTCTCTCCTTCTCCCTCTCTGTGTGTCCGCGTGAGGCAGTCTTCAGCTGCAGCCCCTGGCGATGTCACAGGAGAACCCCTATGTTCAATGGGATGTAGCTTTTTCACAGCGCGCCGAGGACTCTGCGACCGTCCTTTTCTTCGAAAAAGGAAAAAGAGCACTCTTTTGAGAGGATGAACTTGCAAATGCACATAGAATGCTTTCGTGACTTTTTCCACGCATGAACCTTTCGATTCTTGTAACCTGGTCACTGACTGATTGCGCATGGTTGAACTCTGTCACTACGAGAGCAACAACAGAATGTGTTTACCGCGCCTATATCCTCTCTGGTCTGGGTAAAAGGAAAAATCCAGCTATATGCAGCGGTAACTATAGTCTGGTAGCGGTAACTATAGTCTGGTGTAGATAGAAAAATATCCAGCTGTATGCAGCGGTAACTATAGTC
>BFEA01000067.1:1439864-1452497 GCA_003427395.1 Chara braunii
ATTTGCCTCAACATTACATCCAAATTCTTTACCAAATTTGAAATAAAAATCAAATACTAAAAATAAATAATAATAATAAAAATTAGAAAAAATAAAACGAGAATGAAATTATTGAGTGGGCGAGCACGTTTTTGACACCGCCATCTTTGGTGATTTTTCATTTTTTTTTTGGCTAAACAGAATGGCTTCAAAATTAAGAGGGAGGTACCTTACATCACAAGTGACACAAGGAACTCACAGAAAAACAATTCAGAAAAAAATAATAATATTTAGGTGCCAAAGTAATTTTTTGTGGGGTCCGAACCCTTTGAGGTTCGGGCTCCGTACGGGGACCGGAACGCTCGAACGTTCGGGGCTCTGCTTAGGGGCCTCCGTATGTTCGGCCTGGCAACCCTGCCTGGCAACCCTGTATATATGTATACAGGGCCACCAGCCTGTATGTAGGGAGGTCTCTGGGCCGACCTCCGTATGTACGGGCGTTCGGGGTCCCGTTTGGGGACCGATCCCGAAGGCGTTCGGCCTGTGTCAAAACTTATTTCGGGATCTAAATTTTTTGTTTTTCTTTTCAATTGTGTTTTGTGAATTCTCTATGATGTGAGGTACATGCCTATAAATTTTTAAGTCATTCTGCTAAGCCAAAACAAGATTAAAAATCGCCAAAGATGGCGGTGTCGAAACGTGCTCGCCCACTCACTATTTTTTTTTTTTTTCACTTTTTACTTTTTGTTTTCATTTTATTTTGGGGCCTAAACAAATTTATTATTTTTTGAAAATTTTTAAATGAGTTTTGTATTATGTGAAGTATAGATCTGTAAATTTTCAGGGCATTTGGCTACCCAAAACAAAAACGAAAAATTGCCAAAGATGGCGGTGTCGAAAACGTGCTCGCGCACTCACTAATTTTAATTCTCGAATCTCGATTCATTTTTTCTTATTTTTATTATGTATTTATTCCGTATTTTTACTTTTATTTCACAGTTGGTAAGGAATTTGGATGTAGTGCTCAGGCAAATGTTGTTTATATTATTTTATAATATATTGTTGGGTTTCGTAAGATGTAGATTATAGTCGGACTTTTTCGACACAAACTTTGTTTCTCATGTGAGGGACGCTGGACCCGGTTTTCGACTTTTATAATGCAATGGCAACCGTGGTATGAACCTGGCCACAGTGCCCGGATCATACTCGGAAGGTTGCCCTAAAAAAAAAATGTTGTTTATCAGGGTTGTCAGGCCGAACGTACGGAGGCCCCTAAGCTGACCCCCAAACGTTCAGGCGTTCGGGTCCCCGTACGGGGCCCGAACCTGAGGGGGTTCGGGCCCCGCAAAAAAATATTTTGGCACCTAAATATTATTATGTTTTTCTGTTTTTTTTTTGTGAGTTATTTGTGATGTAAGGTATCTCCCTCTTAATTTTGAAGCCATTCTGTTTGGCCAAAAAAAACATGAAAAATCGGCAAAGATGGTGGTGTCAAAACTTGCTTGCCCACTCACTAATTTATTTTTTTCTCTCTTTTCACTTTTCGTTTTTCCTTTATTTCGGGGCATGAACATAAATCCTATTTTTTCAAACTTTACTTTTATATTTTCTATCATTTAAGTTACTCATATATAAATTTTCATGGCATTTGTCACAGCCAAAAAAAAATGAAAAACCGCCAAAGATGGCGGTGTCAAAAACATGCATGAAAATTAAAAAAAAAACGAGAATGAAATTATTGAGCGGGCGAGCGCCCGCTCAATAATTTCATTCTCATTTTTTTTAAAATTTTCATGATTATTTATTTTTAGTATTTGATGTTTATTTAAAATTTGGTAAATATTCTGGATGTAACGCTGAGGCAAATGTTGTTTAGTTTATTCTTATGCATAACATATATTTGTTTAAGATGTTTTGGAATTCGTTTTTTTTTTTTTTTTTTTTTTTTTGAGGTCCGCGTTCGGCCTAATGGCCGAACGCGTCGAGAGGGGGTGCCGAACGTTCGGGCTTTTGGGTTCGGGCCATCCCGAACGTCGGCAACCCTGTTGTTTATATTATTTTTCTTCATAACACATTTGTTTTTCGGATTTGTGGGCTGTTTTTTTTTTTTTTTTTTTTTTTTTTTTCCGAGTTCGATCCGAACGGCCGAACGCATCCCGACGGGGTCCCGACAGGCAGGCAGTGGAACCATCCGTCCCTCTGCCCACCACTAATTCTGTCGATCTTGCTGCTGGGACCTCAGAAACCCCTAACTCTACTTCCATAAGGGGTAGAGGATGCATGGGAAAGAGATTCGGGAAGTCCATTGCGGGCCGCAGTGGGATATTTGGGTCGGTTACAACCCAATGCCGAAAGGATAACATGTAGTCCCGGGGCACTTTTCCCCCTTTTCCCTCCTCCTCCCCTCCACTCAGCCTTTCCTGGGGGATATCCCCCGACCAATTTACTTCTGCCATCCATCGCCCACTTCTACCTCCCAACCATTCTTTGCAAAAACGCGTAACGATTTTGGCAATATCCTGCTTGGCCTGCACATAACTCATTTTTTGTTTGGCCACCTGCCACTGGTTAGTAATCTCCGCCTCCACCAACCGTCTGACCAGGTCTGTCAGTTTGCCATCCTCTACCAGAGCCCCTTCCATCTCCAGAGTGAACCTTTGCCGCCATAGCGCCCAAAGGACAACCTGCCTTCCCAGTCGGAATAGGTTTTCCGTCAAGGGGTCTTGCGGCCATTGAGGCCAATGTCCCGTCAGCAGCGCCCGCCAATCCCAAGGCCAGTCGGGGCCCACCGTCTGCCTCCATATCTAGTCCCACCATCGCCATAACAACAGGGATGAGGGACATTGCAGGAAGAGGTGCTCTATTGTCTCGACTCTTTTCCGTGGCGGCTAACTGTGCAGATATTTCTTTGCAGCAAGGTAATGCCCATCTCTGCTGATCCAGCTTAGTGTGGTCGATCAACCAATTGTTAGTCGGGAGGCACGGATGGGCGATCTGCCACTGTAGTGCTGAGACCTTGGCCGGTCTCAGTTTGGACTCCAGGAACCACTCTATGGGCCGCAGGATTGTGTCGAGATGCCATCTGTCGCAGATTGTGTCGCGCAACTCCCTTCTCGGCCTCAGCATCCGGTATGCAGTTTTAGTTCTTATATCTGAGGGCCAGCGGTTGCTGTGCGGCCTTGGGCCCCCCCTTCTTCCCCGGTTCCACCGCCATTGCCCAGGGTCAATGGGCAGGTCCGCGATTGACGGCATCGACCGGAAAGCTCYCCATTCCTTGTCGACCTTTTTTTTTTTTTTTTTTTTAATGGGAACAAAATTCCAATCTATTCGTGAGGAGCAACACGTGCTGGGAACCGGGCACAGCGTCCCATATAGAAAATTACATAGGATTTTGAAAAAAAATTGAGAGTTTGCAGTACCGGGGCCACTACCCGACTTTGGCTAAGAACTAGATTAAGAGATACAAACAAGCTACCAAAAATAGGCAAAAATTCAGGAAAAGACTCAGACCCCCCTCCATCCTCATTACCTCACTCCGACAAGTCTTACTGCAGCAGAGCTACGATCTCTGTTGCTGCTGTACCAGTGTACCCTATTACCATCCTACCAGCTGACCCTCTCACTAGTAGGACCCTTGATATCCAACCTTCTTCTCCCACTCACCCAGACAAAGTTTCAGGAAACGTCTCAAAACCCCCCCTCCATCCTCTTCACCTCACTCGGGCAAGACTTACTGCAGCAGAGTCACCATCTCTGTTGCTGCTATACCCTATTTCCATCCTACCAGCTAACCCCTTCACTGGTAGGATGCTTGATATCCCGCCATCTGCTTCCAACACCAACTAGCGTCATTCTGACCGCAGATCTATAAATATAACAGCATCTCGAGACCACCAGAAACGACTGAAAGATAATTTTGAAGGTTTGGGATACCGGGGCCATTACCCAGCTTGGCGAAGAAAAATTGGAGCCCGATTAGGAATTACTATGGCAAAATTCAGAATTTAGGCAAGACTTCAAAAAACGCCTCACGAAACCGCATCTATCCTCTTTACCTCACTCCAACAAGACATACTGCAGCAGAGCCACCATCTTCGCTGCTGCTGTACCCTATTTCCATCCTACCAGCAAGCTCCCTCACTAGTAGGACGCTTGTTATCCCACCATCTACTTCTCCCACTCACGTAAGCAAAAATTCAGAGAACGTCCCAGAACCCCCCATCCATCCTCTTTTCCTCACTCCAGCAAGACTTACTGCAGCAGAGACTCAATCTCCACTGTTGCTGTACCCTATTTCCATCCTACCAGCTAGCCACCTCACTAGTAGGACGCTTGATATCCCACCATCTACTTCCAACACTAGCCAGCGACGTTCTGGCATCGAACCACCAATCACGGACCTATGAATATAACCGCATCAGAGAAGCCCACAGTGAATAGCAAGAACCCCCCAAAATCCTGAAGCGACCTTAAGACCACCAGAAGCGACTTAAACAAATCAAATGAGATTATTTGGAAGCCGATATAACCGAAAACATGCTGCCCCAATGCTATCAACAGACTATCCTACGGCTGCCTCAACCCACATATCCAAGATACCAGGCTCTTCTAGGCCTCGCACCCCTAACCGCTGGGTTACATGGCAGCGCGACCCACCCTAGCTCCGACCCGCGTCGTCCTAATACCAGCTCGCGGTTAGCCACTGGACTGCCTTCCACCCTCAGCAGTTTCCCAAATCTCTCTACCAAGCCTTTAACCCCCGCATACTCAGGTTACAGGGCAGCGCAACCAAACCCCAGCTCCAACCAGCGTCGTTCTGACATCGGCCAACCCTAACCTTATGGACATGATGGCGATAACCCACCCTCGGATAATATGTTGAACACACCGCGGCAACTAAGGCTTCAAAATGCCCGGCTTCCTCCATGCATACCTGTCATGCTCAACACCCCCAAACCACCTGAACACTCCCCCTGACCCCCCTCCGGCAAGACTTATCATAGCGGAGCCACCATCTTCGTTGCTGCTATGCCCTATTTCAATCCTACCGACTGACCCCCTCGCCAGCAGGACGCGTCACCTCCCTCCCACTACTAACCCCTCTTAAGCAGGAGTGTATCACAACGACCAGTGCAACAACACAACACTAGAATACTTTCTCAGGCGAGTCGAAATATCAGGAAGAACAAGATTCAACAAATTCACGAGACCATTTGAAATTCTAAAAAGTTAGATATGATGGTGCAAAATTAGATGGCTTGGTTACGCGCCGCTAGCGCCAAACTGCCACAGGGCGCAACTGCGGGGCAACGACGCAACCAGGTGAAATCGCGCCGAAGCCGACGAGAAGTGAGCAGCTGCCATAGCTGGTCAACGACGGTCGACTGAGGGTGGCCGCGCCCGACGGGGCGCAGTGTTGACCTACTTGGCGCGAGGCAGCAGACACCGGAAAAGGTGAATCAGTCGTGTGCGGACTCCGGAACGGAGCAAGCTGTGCACACGGACAGGGACGATTCGCGTTTGGACTTGGCGTGGAGATGAACCAGGCGATAAGGATAGCGGAGACAAGAGTAAGGACAACGAGGCGGGACTAGGTAGGGCAAGATGACAACCGAGATGAGACATAGCGTGAAGAGGTCACAACAAGGTAGGATCAGTGTGAGGTGGTGGCAGATCGAGGGGGAAACCGGAAGGCGAGGCGGTCAATCTGTGGGCTTCTACCAGGAGGATTTTCGTTCTTCGCAGCGGACACCAGAAAAGAGTGCGAGGGGGTAACGAAGAAAGGGGGGAAGTGTGTTTTTTGCAGCGGGAACCATGGAAAGAGTGTGAGAAGCAACGAATAGAACAAAGGAAGGGAGCAACGGAGAGAGGGGGGAGGTGTGGTTCCTGCAGTAAAAACCGGGGAAGAGTGTGAGAAGCAACGAGCAGAACGAAGGGGGAGGGGGAAAAAAGCAGGGTTCGAGAAGCGGCATCGACCGAGACGTAAGTGCTCCACGATAAGGTGAGTGGGTTTCCCCTCTTACGCTACCTTTTGCTTAGATACGAGTGGAGGGGGGTAAGGGTGTGTGGGATCGTACAAAGACCAGCAGTATGGCTATGGTGGACGAAGCGTTTTCTGTTTTAGTAATGCGCGGAACGGAGTAAAAAAGGGCCAGAGACGACAGAGACAGGAAGGTAGGGACAGAAGACGCGAAGAAGAGGATTGCACTGCGCGGAAGAAGAAAGAATTAATAGTGGACAACACCGAATTAGGAAAGAGGAAGGACACGGGGAGGAGCAGGAGGTAAGAAAAAGTCGGAAACGAGAGCCTAAGTGATGAGTGGGGGAGAGGAGAACACGACGACAGATGCAGATGCAGCCTCTGGCATATCCCAACCAGCCTCCACAACATAATAACTATTGAAGATAAAAAAAGCAAAAAACAGAAAAAATGACAAAATAAAAAACAATTAAAAATTAAAAAAAAAAAAAATCCAAAGACAATTAAATAACAAAAAACAATTAAAAAACAAAACGTCGTGGGACACAGGGGGTCTGGTACAGGTGAATTGAGTATTAAAGCACCTACTCCATCATCATGCGGCCTAACAGATTGCAGCGAGCGCATAAGAGATTGGACTCAATGTTATTCTATAGTGGTGCGATGAGGCAACTAGCAGATGAGCACCTCCGACACAAACGATGGTCCCATCAGCAAAACGCCCCAAAGAACTACGCCCCACAACCCCCCTCACATGTGGAGTCAAGTTGGAGTAGGGACGGGAAGCAAATGATGGACGCAGGAGTCCTGACGGAGGAGGAGAAAGAAGCAGAGTCACGGGGGGAAATGCAGCATAAGGGGAAGGACCCCTCCACAACCAGGACCCCTCCTCAACCCAGGGATCGTGCATAAGCCAGCCGAAACTCACCTGGGCGGATAAACTCAAAAATCCGCACCATGATGGCCAAGCCCTGACCATCCATCAGGGCCAGGGCAGTCTGCGGACAAGGAATCTCAAGATCCCCCTGGACGGTGTGCCACAAGCACGGGCCTTCTTTATGAGAAAATTCTTATTTCCCTCATAAAATCGAGCGGTGACGCACGGGGGCAAGCAGGTCATGGTGAAGGCATATCCTAAAAGTGGCATGGCCTGTCGGGATGAGGTCTACATGAAACATGTCAGTAACTGGGTGTTTCATGATGACGCAGCCTACAAATCGGCTAATGAGAAAGTTCGGTGGATTGCCCATCGGTTGGAAATACTGAAAAACAGCGTTGACCTGGCTCGGGACCATTTTCTCATCCAACCAGTCCCCAACTCCCTGTTCACAGTCCTGAGCCTGTATGAATCAGATAAACAAACAATTGATGGGTGGAAGCGTCTCTCCGCTGTGAGCGATCAGAGTTCCAGATTCACCCGTTGGCGCCACATCGCTGATTGGGGCCGGAGGAGAGGAGGGCAGAGCTCATGCAAGATTTCTACTGGGTGGAGTTTCGCCACATCCCAGTTGAAATCCAGGTTGCATTCGTCTACGATTTCGGACTAATGTATGACATTGTGGCATTCATAGATCCCCTCTCCTCCTACGTGGCCAAGAAGGATGATTACTTAATGTTGGCGCTTGCCTTCCCTCAGGGTCACCCCTTTTCCCTCGACGACGTGATTCCATATCAAGTTGGGGGAAAGGAGTACATGATGCACACGGCACACAAACAAAGGCCATGGTGTCACAAATGTAGGGCATACAGCCACTTGACTGCTGAGTATGTCTGTCCACTCCATCCGCAAAAAGAAACCCGGACAACGGGGAGACTGCTAAGGGACCCAATTAAGGTGACCCACTGGAGGACAGTGGACCCAGGACATGAAGGATGGGTTTATATTGACTGCCAAAAGGATGGCACCTCAATCGAATGGAAATGGGAAAGATCTGGGAAACCAGACTGGGGGTCGCGCCCCCCGCAGGGAGAGCATGAGACACAAGAAGAGCATGGGACATAGGCACGCCCCCCGCAGGGTGACTCGGGAACCTCGGGTTGGAAAACGGTGGCCAGGAAAGGAGGAAAAGGCATTTGGGTTCAAAAACAACAGGCGGAACCTGGTCCGGGGCAAAAAGAAAATAATAGCCCTGGCGGTACCCTGGGCCCCGCTGCCAAATTGTACCTTTAGGAAGAGGGTGCAGATGGAACCAAGGAACCTCCCGGGGACCTCCCCTCACAACAGATACAACAGAGCGGGGTAGGGGACAACACACGAGTGGATAAGACAGTAACACAGGCGGATAAGCGGCTGGGACAGGTGGAGACGAAGGGTCAGCCGGAGGTTGGAAACGTGGAGATGGAGGTGGGTCTGCAAAGGATTGAGAAGCAAGAACAATTAGGGATGTCAGCAGGAGTGATGGATATGGACCCTTTCCAGGCTGCGTTTGATTCAGAGCCGATGGAGGTGGACCCGCTCCCGACCAACGTCAGCTCGACATCGGAGGTCTTGGTCCCGGAATGTGACCCGGTAGGTGAGGAGAAGGGGGCGCCGCCACCACACCTACCAGTAGAACAAAAACTGGTCGCCATCGCAGACTGGCTGATGGGGAATCTGAAAGCCAAATATGGCTCCCTCACTGATGACTTTTGGGACAAGACATATCTGGAATTATTCCCTATGCTAGACACGAGCGCCTCTCTCAAAAATGTACTGGAGAATGGACTGCAATCGGGGTGGAGTGGACGGCAGCATGACACAGACTGACTACGATAGTTTTTACTCGGTTTCAACCACCACACGCAGCATCAACAACTGAAGCTGAGCAGGACACAATAGACTTAACAGCCGCAACAAACACGGAACAGACCCAACAAATTGCCCCGCTGCCGGATCCGGACCCTCCGGACCCGAACGAGAACACACCATTGGACCTGATACGGAAAAGAAAACTTAGGCACTTGATCGAGTTGGGCTGTGACTGTGGCCCCTTATCGCACGAGGCTGTACTGCTCATCCCTGTTCGAAATAAAAACGAGAAATGGGAAGTGGGACTGTCTCCTATGGAGAATGGCAGACAGGGGGGGGTCACACTACAGGGTTGGTCATCAATTTGGCCAGCACCACAAAACAGCACATCCGAGGCAGCAGTCGGTCTTCTGCAGATGCTTTTAGAAGGCCATATTACAAAAAGTCTATCACCGGGAGCACACACAATAACCTCAATTACAACGGGTCCCAAGAAAATAGCACAACGAGAAATTTTCATACGTTACGACCCCATCAAGGAGGCAGGCCTAAGGTGGCACACCCATGCCAAACTACTGAATCTACAGACAACCAAAATAGGGCACAATGACACATGGACTGAACTGGATGTTCAGAAATGTTTATGCGCCCTCCTCAGGCTGGGAACGGTGGACTGAGACTGGGATCAGCTGCCTTGCGTTCGTTGCTAAGCAACAACTACATGATACGTAAATACCAAAGAGAATATGAACAATTCGGGCAAGATGGACCCGGTCAGGGCGGTGTATGGGAGGGACCGTATCTAGAACTAATGTAGACGGGCAGCAGACCTGGACCTGTGGTCCCTAAATGTAAATGGCCTGGCCTCATGCAAATCAGAAAAACAAAATGCAATTTGGAACTTAATGAGAGGGGTGGGAAGTAGGAACTGACCAGACATAGTGTGTGTGCATGAAACACACCTGATGGACACCCCGGAACATAACCGTACCCACAAAATGATCTGGCCATACAAGGCTTTCAAGGCCATGCCCCGAGACCGGGCAGTGCAGGGGTAGCCATTTGGATTCCCCCCGAGTCCAGGGCGGACTCGGTGCACTGGGTGGTGGATCAGGAGGGGGGTCGATGGGTGTTCATCCTGGTCATGCTAGAAATTGAAATTTTATGCATATTGTGTGTCTACACCCCCAACACTGTAAGTGAGAGGAAAACCTTTTTTTAGAATCTCAAGATGCAAATTCCAGATGGGGTCCCGGTCATTATAGCAGGGGACTGCAACGCAGCCCCGGATCGTTGGATGGACAGTTGGCGGACGTCGTCCCCCACCCCGGCATATGTGGAAGAGGACGAGCGGATTATTCACGAGCTATGTCTGTCGCTAAAGGTTTTCGACTCCTACCGGAGGCTGAACCCTGACACTCGGTTCTACTCGTGCCTACGGAAGACTGGTACTAAGGGTCAGTCGAGGTCTCAGATAAACTTAATTCTGATGTTGGAAGATACGGCAGGATCGTTGGTCCTAGCAGCAATCTTACCCGCCAGTCCCTGTCCAGGCCTTGATAAAATGTGTACGGTTATTTTGTTGTTCCGTCAGAAACCTGACCATGGACTTGGTTTTTACAAACTCAATACCTCTATCTTAAAACAGAGCACCTTTCATAATTATATTAAGGACTGTTGGGCATTCTGGCACACACAACGACTACAAATTCAGCAGGCTATAGACTGGTTCAACAACGAATTATTTTATCTGGGTAAAAAATGTCAAGAATATTCCAAACTCTTAGCTACTGGAAAACATCAATAGGAAATGGAAGTGCACCAACAACTGCAGCAACTGGAACACCAGGATCACACACTGCACACACAGCCAGAAGATTGTCTAGAGGTTCAAAAGCTACAACAGCGATTCTAGACCTTTGCCACACAACGTTGGGAAGGAGTACAAATAAGAGGAAGGCTGACAAAGTTACTAACGAAAGGAACAATGGACAAAAAATTCTTCAGTATGGCTCGAGCACGTTCGCACAGAACAACCATAGAAGCGCTATACGATCCACAGACTGGTCACCAGGATATTGTCACCTCCTCCCCCCTCTGCTTGCAGTTAGCCAGGTCCTTTTTCAAGGATTTGTTCACTTCAAGATGTGCCAAGCGGGAGAGGAACGTTAGGGAGAAGGAAATATAAGATTTCTTGAAACCACTGAAGAAGTCCTTGACGGGCCAGCAACAAACAGATCTGGATCGTCCCCTGTCCAAGGAGGAAATCTGGACGGCGGTGATGCAGATGGATGAGAAAAGACCCCTGGCATCGATGGATTTCCTAAGGAATTCTTGGAGACCTTCTGGACCCAGATGGCCCCAGACCTTATGAAATTCTATCGACATGTGTGGGACACAGGGTGGATGGGGGAGTCGGTGGGGCAAGGTATCCTCACCCTATTGCGTAAAAAAGGCGATAAAATGGACATCAGGAACTACAGACCGATTACGTTGCTCACAGTGGTCTATAAAATGCTTGCCAAAGCCCTCGCGAACCGGCTGATCCCGGTCCTAGACGATATTATTCACCTAACGCAGACCGGTTTTGTCAAAGGAAGCAGGATTCAGGATAACATCCTGCTAGTTAATGAACTTCTTAAATTAACAAGGCAAGACAAGAAGAATGCGGCCGTAGTCTTCATTGACTTTGAAAAAGTGTATGACCACGTGGACTGACTATTCTTAGACAAATGTATGGAAAAAATGAATTTCGGACCAGTATTCTGGCGTTGGACTGAAATACTACACTCCAACACCACTACGTGTGTCCAAGTCAATGGCAGGATAGCGTCGGCCTTCCCGCTGCAACGCTCGGTTCGCCAAGGGGACCCTTTGGCACCCTTCCTCTTCATCATAGTGATGGAAGCGTTGGTAGCAAACCTCCACGCCAATAAGGACCTGAGGAGGCTGCATATCTCCGCTATTCCGGAGGACGCGATCCCAGTTTGCTTGATGTTTGTAGATGACTTGACCCTTATGAGCTGGGTAGCACCACGTACACGTATGCGGTGCGTACGCGTACGTGCCCAAAAACCCGCATACCCGTACACGTTTTTTTTTTTTTTTTTTTTTTTTACACGTATATATAATGTATATCCTACCCCTTAAGCGCGGTGGGCCCGCGGGGGGGAGGTCGTGTTCCGCTGCGCACCGGAATCGGACCGAAGTTTTGATTCGAGCCGGCGGATGAAGGCGATCGAGGGAGGGGTGTTGTGCAGAGTGGCGCGCGTACCGAATTGTTCACAGCACGCCACTAAACAAGAGAGCGCGCCCACGGGGCCGGGTACACGGCGGGCGTCGATGCGCATCAATATCTGAACGCGCTCGCCGTCGAATAGGAAGAAAGTGTCGTTTCGTGCCCCGGCCCCTTTTCTTTTCTTTCTTTTTTTTATTTTTGATTTGGTATCCTTTTTGCAATTTTTTTTCTCCTTTTTTATTTTGTATTCGTTTCGTCGCTGCGGGGCGGAGCGGCGGCGGGCGTCGATGCGAGGGAATATCTCGAAGCGCCCACCGTCGATAGCAAGAAAGTGTCGTTTTCTGTTTTTTCCCTTTTCTAATTCTGTTTTTGCCTTTTTTTTTTTTTTTTTTTTTTTGGGAAACGTTTCTCTTCTTTTTCTTTTCTTTCTTCCATTATTATGATTTTTTCTTTATTCGTTTTCGTCGTTTTGGCGCAATCTTTTTGTTTTCTCAAGTTTCATTGTATTCGTCGTTTTCTCCGACGTCGGCGCTGACAAAAGGGAGCGGGGTGGCGGGTGCGTCGCAGGCGGCGACCCACCTACACCCACCTACCCACCCCCACGCACCCCCACGTTGTTTTGCTATTTTTCAAACAGTAGACTTTTCAACCATTTTTGCTTGTGCTAGTGCCTTTGTGTGGGAACCTTCTTTCATTTTTTTTAATATG
>BFEA01000067.1:1493388-1503618 GCA_003427395.1 Chara braunii
ACACACACACACACACACACACACACACACCCCTGCAATGACTTGCTGATTTCTGCTGCCGAGATTGTCTGCGAGGCTGTACACTAATTGGTAGGGTTAGTTTTGCAATTTTGTTTGGCTGAGGGCTAACCGAGTGATCCGCCTGTGTGGAAATTCGTGAGGGACAGATCTGTAATTTTTGGAAAAATACAGACCTGGCACTAACCGAGTTCCTACAGCTACCCTAACTGCCTATAGCAGGCCCGGGCTACCCCTAGGACAGACAGGCCCTAAGTGGCCTATACTGCTATACGGTCCTATAGCCTATAGCCGGGTACGGTAGAGGTCGAGGGGCCGAAACAGCAACGGTACCGGTAGGTCCAGTCAGTCCGGTCTAGGTCTAGGCTAGTGTAGGAAGTCTATAAGTCCTGTAGGGGAATCGAGTAGGGACTTTTGGCTTTTCATTTCGCGTGACTGCGTTCGTGGCCAACCAAGTTTAGCAGCACTGAAGGTCTACAGCGGCACCTGAGACTTCAGCTGTGTGAGGCAGCCATAGCCAGCCTACCTGAGACAGCCATAGTTGGGGCTGTGCTCAGCGCATCTATCCCCAGGGGATATCTGCGATTGGCAGGACTATCGAAGGGTCTTCACTGAGTACATGTGGGTACTGCTGCTGCGGTAGCAGCCAGGCAGCCATAGCTGCCTTCTTCATCGTCAGAGTGRCTCATCGGCACTGAGAACTACTTCGYTATTCATGATYTGCATCTGGGTGTTTGGCGCTGGCCTCTGGGAGGCTRYTTCAGTGSAGCGCTAGACTCTGAGAGGGTGGTAGTGAGTGGAGTGTGTGGTTGTTGAGTGGCGAGACACTGGGTTGAACTCTGTAACGATAATTGAGGTTAACTGTGTTGAGTTGGCTCATCATCTGGGTTACTTTCCAATTGTGATTTTCGCAGTGTCAATTGTGATTGGTTGTTGGGAGTGTGTCAAGGAGAGAGAAACACTGAGTGTATTCTCCCCATTTGTGCATAATTGCTATTCCGCTGTTTATCTCTGATCTGTGTACAGTTGGACTATGTCTCCTCCTCCCCTTTGTCTCATGCATGTATGGGCGTGTGTGAGTTCTTCTGTGCGTGAGTGGCAAGCAAATTGTCAAACAACCAAGTTCATAACAGTTGGTATCAGAGCGGAGATTGGACTTGGAGTCCAGAGGGTTGAGCGCAACAGGGGCATCTCCTCTTTCTGGCCCTGACTGGCGAGAAGTGTCATGGTGGTTCTTCTTCTTCAGTAAAGATCCAGTGGAAGAGAAGACAAACAAGCGGTGATTGCAGGGCATCAGTTTGCGATTGATCAGGCACCCTGTGCCTGTCTGTGTGCCTGACAGGAAGTGGCGAGAATAGGGTTATTTCACCATCCACTCTCCTGACTTCAGTGGATGACTGGGTCTAGGATGGCGAAATTTACCCTAATCCAGTGATTACTGGGTGGCGGCTTCAATCCCAGTGTAGCGTTGTCGCGTGCATCCGTCCGGCACCGCACATGGCACCGCGGGACCCTCTCGGCCGCGTCACGCAGGAGTTGGACCAACCTCGTCGCGAACACACAAATGGAGCTTCCTTAGGCCGCTCCGGCCGAGTGCGCCAGCCATACCTCTCGCGAGCCCCTACGATAGGATAGGGCCTACACGAGGCACAACTTACCTCCACCTTACGGGAGTTGTCACCTCCCTTCGATGGGCGTATCCCCGCCGAGCTACCAGTCCACAGTACGAAAGCTACTCGGTTGCAATCGCAGAGGTGGACCAGCCGAGGGCGTTTCTCGTTTGTTGCAGCATAGGGGGTACAAGCGGTAATACGCCTATCGGACCCGCACGCGGGCCGACATCTTGGGGGGTTGAAGTCCCAAGCGTGGCTCGACGCCGGTCGACTAGGACGCATCCCACACACCACGCGCACACCACTCTACGAACACAAAAACAAAACACACGCGCACGCACACATTGCACAAACGACACAACACAAACAACGCGACAAAGCTCCTAGTCCCTCGGTAGCCATCCCATAACTTTCCAATGCGGAAATCGGATAGGCGTCGCGCGCGAGACTTAGTATAAAACCGCGCGGACGCAGGGCTAACTCATATCGACTCGCAATGCAAATGTACGCAAGCAGTCGCAATGATGACGTACTATGTCGTGCCCATAATCGTGCGGCCCTCGTTAATTTCGAGGGTCGCATTCGACACTCAAGTGTCGGCTGACACACGCCTTGAGGGTTAATCTCTCGACACTGGACAACCGCCGTGCGCGGTTGGAGACCACACCCTCTTCTGCACCCTGTGCAGAGGCGTTGAGTAGACAGCTTTAAGCTGTCGTGGCGGTCGAACATCAACGGTTTGACTTTGACGGCCGTCACGGACTATAACGTCCAACCATGAAAACGCAAAAAAAGGAGACTCACTCCAACCCCCATTAGCTAATAGCCCTCAAAAATGGAAAGGGGGTGGATAAAGGAGGTCCGGTATCCTATCCATAGGCTACCCGGCGTCCGGGATAATGAGGTTCGTACACGGACCCCCAAAGGCTGACCGGAGCTAGTCCTCCGCCCACGTGCCGCTTCACGTTACCAAGACCCCAAGTTTACTGGCCGTGTCGCGCTCGTGATCTCGCCGCCCGACCCATAACTCTTTTAGTGCGGGATGCGACGAGTGCCGCGCGCGAACTTTGTATAAGATCGCGAGGGCGCTGGACTTACACATACTATCTCGCTATGCAGTTCTATGTGAGTAACCGCAATGACGGCGCGTTGTGTAGTGCCCACACCCAAATGGCCTACTATGAGCCAAGGGGTCCCCTTTCGACGCTCAGGCGTTGGCTGAAGCGCAAGCCAATGGGGGTAACCCTTTAGCGCGCGCAAAACTGGCCTGAGGGCCTTTCCGTCTTCTGCACCCTGAGGTGTCCCAGCGGGTGCAAGGCAAGACGGTCCCTAGGGCAGGAGGGAGTTTGGAGCGGTGGTGAGTTGTCTGGCGCATCACCAGCAACACGCTGACCCTTCCGCCCGGAACTTTATCGTTCCACCAAGATGAATAGCAACAAGGAAAAGAAACAAGAATTGGCGAGGGATATCCCCCCCCCCCTTTCTATTCACCCCGACCTTCGATTGACCCTTAGTACGTGGGCACTTCAAGCCATGCTCGCTCCACACGTAGGTACACATGCACTGGCACGTATATATATATGCACAAGGAAAATAATTATGTGACGATCACTTCTCATAGTCATAGTGAGTCTCCTCCTAGCCATACATATATATGCGACCGCAGGGCAACCCAACCAAAGCCCCAAGTCTTTGAATATACCTGCAATCACATCAAAAGTCAGACAAGAGTCCACCCACTACGCGGAGTCAACTCCAACCAGTTCCCATACTCATACCCCTCGCTTTAGCCATGCAAACCCCAACCTCCAGCCAACCAACCTCGATTAAATACTCAGTACCTTTGTTAAATGGTCATTCAAAAAAAGTCCGGGTGAAACCCTTAACAAACAAAAAGATCACTAGGGCTAAAGCCTTTTAGGTTGAGTATGGGGAGCGAGTAGGAATTGAGTCGTGAGCCGACGAATCGGCAACCGACCTGTTATCAGTGATAACAGATGATGATCCTTGCAGGATCAAACTGAACTAGCCCAAGCCCTGAATCAAATGTCCAAGAAAGGCCTGTACCATAAGACAGGTCAATGCCCAAGCTAAATCATCAGCATACGGGGGACGACCCTCCATAGCATATTCTCACCCAAGTTACCTACCAACTAAATCAAAATCTACCCCTAAGCCAGTGCCCAAGCAAAGGTAGACTAACGGCAGAATCTCCCCTATTCAGGGTGGATCACCAGAATCGCTATCTGTCATAATATAATCTAACTCCTCTAAATCAAAAAAATTTCGGCAACGCTTCCCGTAGAAAAAATGTCTTTTCAGAATTTATATCAGCCCGAATATGAGAGCAGAAATAGTCTCTGACTTTCCAAAGTTCAATTTTGTCTAACTCCCTGATTTAGCAAAAATTTGGGCAGCACTCCCTTTAAAAAAGAAGACTTTTCATATTTTTACTAAGCCATACATGAACTTTAGACAGGTTGAACCCTGAAAAGTCAAGAATTGACTAACTCCCCGGATTTGTAGAAATTTCGGCAGCGCTTCCCGTAGAGAAAGTGACTTACCAAAATTTATACAAAGCCAAGTATAACAAAAGATCCCAGGAAATGCGAGAATCGATCTAAGTAAAAAACTTAGCTCAGAAAATGCAGAAATTGACCTAACTCTTATCGCTCTAGCACGAGGCGAGCCTCTAAAGCAACTACCTGTCAACCTGACACTCAAACCAGGTAGTACCCTCACTCAGCCTCATGCAGGCCAAACCACAAAGGTAAGTACTCTCGTCACCCCAAATCAATCTTTGCAAACGATAGTTCGTAACTTCGCAATGCTTTATCCCCTTATACCCAGCTTCCATAGGGCATAAAGTCAAGCCGTCCAATCTTATGGAACTTGTCTGACTCAGCCATTGAGTATACACGAACAGGTTGCACAACTACTTCTCTCTTCTTTTTGGGCATACGACTAGGCCGTTCATCTTAGAACAAGGCTTAGTCGCCCAGAACTGTTTAATATCCAACTTATATATACCTCTCTGAGCTTAGTGTTCAAAAGTTGGGCATAGGACCGAGCCGTTCATCTTAGAACAAGGTCCGGTCTTCCCAGGGTTACCTTCAATTATACTCTCTTCATTTTATGATAAGCTATAGTCAGGCCGTCCAATCTTATGGAACCCATGCCTGACTAGCCTGTTCATACATAGGATGGTATAAAATATAATCAAAATTTAGCCTCTTGGGTTCCAGCATGTGCGAGGCATTGGGTCAGACCGTCCAATCTTATGGAACTGGTCTGGTCCTCTGCCAGGTTCATTTCTCTCTGACCCAAATGTGTACAGCATGAGTCCAAGGCCGTCCAATTTTATGGACATGCCCCGCCCTCAGCAAGAATTAGTCCCTCAGAATGTAACAGGAAGGGGCTGAGCCGTCCAATCTTATGGACTTGCTCAGACCTCCTCGACCAAAAACAAAAGAAACAGAACAAGCCCCAACCAAACATGGCAACCAAACCCTCCAATCTTATGGTACAGGTTTGGCCCCTGAAAAGTCAGCCACAGTCAAACCCTCACAATTTAGAGCAATCAGACCGTCCAATCTTATGGAACTGGTCTGACTCTCCATGCAATTCAAAAATAAACACAGCGGTCAGGTCGTCCAATCTTATGGAACTGGTCTGACCCCATAGGACCCTGTCAGCCTCAGGCAAAACGACCTTTCATCCACCATTCCCCCAGATGCAACCCCTTCTTGTTCACAGTTAACGTTCAGGCAATCAACAAACTGAAACTGTGATTTCATACATATCCCTTTACTTAGTCTGAGTTGTGTCCTGTCAGTCAAACCAAAGTCAAAGTAGGGGTGCATGCAGTACACTCCGTCAAACATAGGGGGATGTACAAATAAGGGCTATACCAGGGTGTATAGAGGGAAGGGAATGGTTACCTCTCAGTTCCCTGCCTCCAGAGCCTCGCCTAGGCTCCGGCAGAGCTCCCGCAATCGGTGGGGCAACCTCCCACAAAGGCCTTGGCGCGGATTACGGGTTGCAATCCCACCTGCCGCCTTCCTCTCAGAACCAATGGACTAGACTTAGAATGAGGAAGGCAAAAATAGAGAGTTGAGTCTCTCAGATACAAGAAGATGCTCTCAGACTCGTAGGAGAGGGACTTGGTACCTTCATACACCTGATGGCCCCTCAATGGCAGCCAAGGTATATAGCAACTTGGTCAACAAAAGTCCAGCCTCCTACCGTTGACCCTCCGGCGACCTAAGAATAATATCCTCTCTTCCGAACGAAACCGGACTCGTCGTAGAGCCCGCGACTCGAAATATGAGGACTATGGGTGAGCCCTCTGGCTTGAGGCTCCTCATCAGCCACTTCACTTAATAGGAAGGACCGTGCGGCGGCCAGCCGCCTAGTACCGCCTCTCGGCTGACCTGTCGTGGCTTCGTTCAACAATAGCCACCTTGCTGGCCAAAAAGGAGAGTCTGCATTTCTCACCGTCTGCCTCTTGTCGCTCCGTTCTGCAGTCAATCAGCATACCAGCCAGCAGGCAAGGTTGCAGCCCTGCCACTGTCTCTTTACTTCTCCCCTCACTGAGGTAGGCAACTGGTCAGCCAAATGGGCAGATCTCCCCTTGTTGCCCGACCAATGAGGTGAGCAGCTTACTGGTCAACAGATAGGTACTCGACCCGCCCTTCTCCTTGCCGCCGCTTCCCCTGCAGCCAGCTTACTCAACGGATCATCAGTCCGTTGGTCAATAGGTAACTCCCGTGGCCGACATTCTCCCTTGGGCGCAAGTTTGTTCTTTCACAGTGCTTAAACCGTTCTCTTGAAGTCGGATCCGTCACCGCCAGTCAGTCCCCCATACCAGAGAGATCCGCACTAATCTCCTTTCCTACTCAATTTCATTAAGAGTCGAGCGCGGCGCCTATTTCTAGCCCCCGCCCTGCCCTTCTCTCCGCCTACGCCACTGTTGTCCTCTCCTGCATGCACTTGGCGCCCGCCCTCGTCTAAGTTCACCCTCCTTTTTCTCCCCTCCTAACTTCTATCCCACTACCCCTTTGTTAACGCTAACTTCAATGTCGGATTCGCTCGACATCCAACCTCCAATCAAACCCCACTACTTACTCGATTTCGTTACGAATCGAGTGGGGAATTCGCTTTCCTTCCTTCCACCATAGCCCCCTCCCGCCAATTCTTCACGCAAAGCTTTTTTCCACTAACCCCCGATTTACTCATCGATCATCTAAACTAAGACCGCCATCGGATTCGCCCTGACAAAAAAACCCTACCCACCTCTCTCCTTTGCTCGTTTTCGTTATGAAACGAACGTTTTAACAAATCTCCTCTCCCGTTCATCCTCCTTCCGCCATAACTTTACGCAACAACTTTTTCAACTAACTCCTTTCCTACTAATCTTTTACTAAATCTAACTACAGATTTGGGATCGCTTTTCCCGAAAACCCCAGTTTTGAACCTCCACCCGAGTGATTCCGCCCAGGATTGCACGCGCTACTCTCTCCCCTCTGCGCCAAGCTCGCTGCCCCGCCATCTTCGTTTTCTTATCATGCATGCACTCGGCGCACTTTCGCGCCCGGGTTCATTCCTCACCTGGTGTTGTGTTCGGCCTTCCGACTTCCTTCCTTGCAGCTACCCGTCGCCCCTCGATACTGCGCTGCGTAGCGCTGCTAGCCCCTCGTTGCACCCGTCACCCCTCTCCTCACGATCTCTTCTTCCCGCATGTACCCGGCGCCCACCGTCGTCCGGGTTCATCCGCTGCTGTACCCCTGCGCTATCCCCTCCCGCCGTGTCGTGCTGCCTCCTGCTTCTCTCTCCGCTTCCATCCCCGTTTCTTCCTTTCTTCGAACGAATTCGGCGCAAAAGTGCGTCCGGATTTCCTCCTTTTTGCGCCTGCCTACCCAGCCCGGTTGTTGTCACCCCGACCTCCCTGCTCCCCGGTAGTAGTTAGCGCGACCACGTCCTTCGCGACTACCCCGATTGTCGAAACTTTTCGACGGATAAACTCCCGGTCGCCCCGACCGATCCTCCACTTTAACCACTCTCCTGCTCCTTACGACCCCCGCCAGTCCGTTGCCCTGCCGCGCCGCCCACAGCCGCGCTACACAGGCTGGCCAACTCCGCCACCCTCATCTGAACCCGGCGGGACCCTCGACTAGGTCCCCTCCCCCTCTTGTGTGCTACCTTCACGCTGGGGCGGGGCCGCGCAAACCTCCTCTGCGCAGTTCCAATTGTAACGGGCACCCCGAAGGACCTAATCGCGGTGGTACCCCACCCACGGTTCTTCGAAACTTGAACCCTCGGTCGAGGCACTGCGTCCCAAGTCAAACGGGACCGCGCACAATAACGAAAATAATAAAACAATATAAAAAAAAGAAAACGGTAACAAGGGCGAAATAAGATAATCATAGCCAAAAAAATCCCGAGCAAAATGCGGAGGCCACGACGCCCTACCGGCCCCGTGGACCCGGTCCATTGCCGAGTCCATCAACAAAAGCCGAAGGGGGATAGCCCCGTCGGGCCCTCAACCCCCTCAGCTTTTCCATACGCTCCGCTACCGCCGCGCCAACGCCGCTGGCCTCGATCCCAACACTTCCACCGCAATAGCCCAATACCGTAACCAATAGTGCTAAGCCCAAGCCTGGTGCAATGGAGCGCGAACTCCAATATGAGGTGGTGCCGCGCCACGCTTAGGCCTGGGAACAACAGCCTGGGCCTTCCTGTCCAACCACGGCCAGCACGCCATCACCAGGCACCGGCACCAGCCTACTTGAACCGCGGCGTGGCTATCCCACGGGCCACCCCGCGCGCCAGTCCTACCGTCGACCGTGCATGCTGACCCGAAGCGGACTTTTATCCCTTAGTCAAAACCGTAGCACGGTCCAGGTTGGTCGACTAGGCCGGCCGTTCACTCAATCAAAGAAATCACACGCGCGCCTTAATTCGCGCGCCCACATACCCCCTAACTTAGCCAGGGCGGGTCTCGGACGCGGTCGTGCCTCGCACGACTTATTTCAACCAAACTCATTGTTCCCTGTCATCTGCAAAAACCCAGGGCGGATACCCTTGTAAGGGTATTCGCACCGACAGCGCTGAGGGAGGATTGATCGTAAGATCCCCTCCTGCTAAATTGACCCTACCCAGGGCTAAATTTAGCACCAGCGGCTTATCCCTGCAGGGGCGATAAATCTTCAGGAAAGTTTTCTCTCGCCACAGAGCCAGATTCAGTGAATCTGAGGGTGAAGGGTGAATCGCCACATCATACTGGAGCAGATCAACAAGTTTCAGGAGATTTTATGCGTGGGAAGCTCTGGAAGACTGTCTGCAAGGACTGGCGGGACCAGGGTTTGGCAGCCATAGCCAAAACTTCATCACCCACTGAGTGAAACACTTCAAGTGAGTCTGTTCCATATGAATCCCTGAGTAGCGATTAGATTAGCCTCAGTAGAAGTAGGATTGGTGGTCTGTCTGTCAGTAGTGTAACAATTGCGAAATTGTCAGATTGCAAGACAGCCATATTCATCTTCTTCCTCCCTACCCTGACTCATATCTCTTCATCTATTGACCTGTTCTGACTCAAAATTGTTCTGGGACTGCTTGACAGTATTGCGCTGCATCATGTATGTTCATTCTGTGAATTCTGTCCTGAAAAGGTAGTGATACTGTGGATTTGAGTTTTGCACTGGGTCTATTTATAGTCTAGGCTGTCTAGGGTCAGTCGCAACTCAAAATTTGTCCGTCAGAATTCAAGTCTGTCAGTCTGGGGTGAATCGCAATTCTATTTTTAGCATTTGTGCTAAAGCGCTAGTCCAGAAACATTGCAATTGGGTCATTACAGTGCAATCCTGAAATCTGCCATATCTAGGGTTATTTCTATTGATGTCAACAGTGGCGAAATTTGACTTTGGGGTTGTTAGGGTGTAGTTTACTAAATCGCTAGTACTTGTTACCCTGTTTCAATTAATTCTTGCCTGTTCCCATCAATACTACTAATTTGCTCTGCTTTCTGATGGGCTTTGTAATGCTAGTGACCTCTGGAATGTTGTGAATGTGCATCTTGCAACTCCAGTGAAAGTGCAGTGTCAGGTAGAGGGAATCACTAGTGAATGATTTTACTGGATACCTAGTCAGCCTTATTACTGACTCCAGCGGTTCTATTCCAACCCTAACCGCCTGTGCCCACTAACCCACATTGCTCTTTGAATTGACAGTGCAGCGAAATTTGAGTGTCTGTGAGATCTGTAAATCGTTGCACCTCCTGCTGTTTTATTTATTTGTTGTGTTGTTTTGAGAGGGAAGATGTCTGAAACCGCTGACACAGGTGCAGGGCAGGTGGAGGTAGTGGTTAAGGATGAGGCCCAATCCTCACCCTCAACTCCACCTCCCCCTCCTCTGACCCCTGCGCAGCGGCGCAAGAAGGAGATCCAAGAGAAACTGCTAGAGCAACAGACGCTGCTCGCAGAGGCAGAGAGAAGTACGCTCGCAAGAGTGAAACTCAAAGGAATTGACGGGGGCCCGCACAAGCGGTGGAGCATGTGGTTTAATTCGATGCAACGCGAAGAACCTTACCAGGGTTTGACAT
>BFEA01000067.1:1566177-1587122 GCA_003427395.1 Chara braunii
GAAGGACTCGCTTTTATCTCCATTGTTGCTTTGTCTATGCATGTCGTGTGTGTGAAGCCCCGAGTGATGGGAGCTGGTTATGCGCATGAGTGACGTCGAAGGTCCATGGATGATTAGATGTTCTGACAAGGGTTGTTGATTGCATGCATGTATGTGTGTATGTACTCGTCCGGGCGGGGATGGGGAAACTGAACTGGGGGACCGTCTGCTTAGGAGTATGAGTGTGTTGATCCGGTTGTTCCCCTTCCCTCCGCGGTCTTTCCTGCGCTCCAGCGCAGGCTTGGCGTATCTCTCTCTCTCTCCCTTTTCGATCGCCTTCCTCTTGAACTAACAATCATCGCCTTTTAAAGCTTCTCGTCCCCGTACCGGTGACGTCAACCGCCTGCGTCCGCGCGGACGGTCGACGCCCCCGCTAAGGGGAGAAAGCTTAGATTTCGTCATCCTCCCCCTACGCACCCACTTTCGAGAGAGAAGAGTTGCGACGTTTGTTGTATGGATTCGGTGTTGGTTCGGATGACCGGGAACGCGGGATCTTGCCCGAGTTCACCACGTACCTCCGATCGTCTCATTTCGCTACCGACCTTCCCCATCACAGATGACGACAATGTCTACTGCGATGCGGAAGTACGGCGCGCGCTGAGGCGGACAGAGCAAGTGTGTTGGCAAGACCCGCCTCGGGCTTGTGAGATAAGGGGGAACGGGTCTGTGTTGATTGATCGCTTTGACTCCCCGACTCTAATATTGCCTTATACGG
Source organism: Chara braunii (assembly GCA_003427395.1). NCBI lineage: Eukaryota > Viridiplantae > Streptophyta > Charophyceae > Charales > Characeae > Chara > Chara braunii. The sequence continues at coordinate 1,566,932 of BFEA01000067.1, forward strand.
GTTTAACGGTGTTGCCCTGGTCGGCCGCTTACGCCGCGTGGCGACCTCAGTTTGATTGTCGCTGGTGTCGCCAGGGGGACTCGTGTTCGTGGCGACGACTGGTCCTGGGTTACGAGGGAGCGACACGTTTCCCCGAGCTTTCCCGTAGTGCAGGGGCGCTGCCCACACAATTTCGAATTCAGATGCCGGCGGGTCCTCTCGCCGCTCTACCCTCCCGAAAACTTTCGCGCGGGCTCTATGAGTCTGACGCCGAGGCTTGAAGGCCTCGAACCAACCACCTCTACAGCAAAAGACCCGAGGGTTCGGCCACTTCGTGGGGCCGATGACAAGGCCTGAAGGCTTCGAACCCACCATCTATCCCCGGAACCTATAACGCCGGAGTTTTTGTCGTCTACTGTCATGGCCTCCTCCCCTTGATGCCTTTTTCCGTCCCGATGCACGATGGCAATTCATTTTCACTGAAACCCTTCTGATTTTATCGTTTCGGAGTAATCCGACCCCCGCGGGACTTCGCGACGACAGTTCGACTCCGAGAAAAACCTCGGCCAAGAAACGAGAGCCTCTCGTTCCGTCCGGGAGACTCAACCCTTACGACCAAAAATCCTCGTATGGGGAGCTGCGAGGGGGCGTGAGGTTGGTATCAGAGGTGATTCGTTTGGGCTCCGAGGTTTTCCTAGGACGATTACCCTGTTTTAAAGTTTCTCCTTTTTTTTCTTTTTGATCTTTTCATTAAAATTTTCGCATTTTTGAGTAGGCTGGTTCCCCGTCGACGGAGGCCCGCGAATAGCAATCAAAACCGAGCGAGAGGTCGGGCTCGAAACCCGCCTCCCGCGATGGTGGAACCTGGAATTGGGGGTGAAAACGACGGCGACAACCACGCGGGGATGGCAAATCATCCCCTGTACTTTGTACCTCCTCCCTCCGAAGTTCCCATTTTTTCTGAAGATGACACTTATCCTCGCACCTGGCTAGCTGCCTTGAAAGCCCAGGGCTGGTCAGACCAGTTGCTCCGAGAACGAATTCCCGGAAGGTTAGCCGGAACCGCTTTTGAGTGGTACGGACAAAAAACCCTTCACTAATTGGGCAGCCTTCCAAAGGAAATTTCTCGATAGATTTGATCACATCGCACCTGGTCAATGCCTCCGTTTAATAAAGGAATACACACAGCAGCCTTGGGAGACCTTGGCTAGATATGCTGAATGTTTTACGTACCTAGCCGAACGCTCCGGGGTGGATGAGAAAATGGTACGGACTGATTTCGTCAGAGGACTGTCCGACTCTCGTCTGCGGAAAAAGATCCGCAAGAAATGCAACCCTATAGAACATACCCTGACGGAGCTAATTCAGTACGCAATTAAGTACGGGAAAGAAAATTACGATGTGGGCCTGGACTTAGAATCCGACGAAGATGACCCTTCGCGTGTTCGACGCAATAGCTACTCCGCTACGGCACGAATGTTCGAAGATCGCTTCGGGTTGGGACAGACAAAAAAAGACTCGGATCGGAAAGCTTCTTCCTCTGCTTCGGCCTCTCATTGCTCTAGTCAAACGCAAGGAAGCCGGGGCGAGGAAGAAGCATCCATGAAAGAAGTCGCGGCCCAACTAGTTACGATAGTTGCCCCGTTGACGGAGTTTGTTCAAGGTCTGCAACGGCAACGCATAGCCGCCGCACAACGGCAACAGGCAGCTATGGCTGCCGGAGCCCCTATGATAAGACCGGCCGTGGCCGGGGCTGTCCCACCCCTACGCTGTTGCAACTGTAATCAGCCAGGCCACCTTGCGAAAGATTGTCCGAAACCCCGAACTCAGGGCGGGCCCACCGGACCTTCCCAAATCCCGCTGGCTGCTCCCACCGCTGCAGGTCAGGGGAGGGTAGCCACGGTAATGGGCACAAGAACGACGGAGATAGTGACCCCGACGGCCACTGAGATGGGACCCGATTAGTATATGGCGGCGGCAATGTTCGAACCCGGGACCATCGGAGTGATACGTCACGTCCAACGGATTACCGAGGAAAGTGACCTCGGGCCGTGGCGACCAAGATTCGAGGATCTTGCGGTACCTGGTCCTGAATACAAGGATGGCCATATCGACGTATTGGATGCCTTGAAGGCTCTGGATCTTCGGATCCCCGTCCCTATTCCATATCTGCTAACCATTTCCGAAGCGGCTAACGAAAAGTTGATCGAACGGTGCCTCAAAAACAGGCGTCGATTCGAGGAAAGTCGAAAGGGCAAAAAGTCGGTTCTACGGGACCCACCCACTAACGAGGAGTCACAGCCCTCGACCTGAGAGGTGCACCAAGCCAACCGGATAGGGATGATCCAGACCGTAGATTTTGCTTCGGAAAAACCCGAGGTATTCCTAAGGGCCTATCCTATAACCTGGAAAAGCGTAGAGTGTGACTGTGAGGTCTGGGGAAACCCCTCGGCCGCCATCCTAGACTCGGGATCATCAGCGGTCGCCATTTTTTGGAGATTGACGAAACAGTTGGCGGGAAGGACAGGTTCAGCCCCTCCGGCCGGATGAACGGTATATATCCGCTACGGAAGATAGTATTATTGTTAAGGGCGAATAACGAACGTGCCCATACGGGTGGGGCGAGTGCATTGTTTGTGTGACGTGATCGTGCTGGATGTACAGGCGTATGATGTTCTGCTAGGCATTCCGTGGCAGGCGGCGGTCAGAGCGCGAATGCACTTTGACAGTTGTAAGGTGGTGCTCCTATCGGCCCACCCCAAACCTCAAACGATACCAATGAGACTGGCGGTGCGCATGCGCACCCAGCCGGTGCCTCGCCTCACCACTAAAGCCCATCAAATCAACATGATCCGACGCCTGTCACCAGACGAAAATGAACCCTCGACGGAAACTGACAAGACTGATGCACCCGACCGATATCCGATCCGAGTACAGGATCGGTGGCGCCATTCTTGGCGGCGAGAACCACTGGAAATAGTTCGGAGCGAGTCCAATTGGTCGCATGCGTTCTCCTCCATGGTGCAGGGGGAACCCCTGCTGAGGGTGTCTCGAATAGCTGACCTTTCAGAACCCCCTGCGTCCTTGTATCTCCGGACGGACCCCCTACCCGAAAGGTTTACCGAGTTGAGAGGGCTGTGCGATTTATCTTTTCGACCCCCACGGCCCCTACTCACGAATGAAAAAGCCGCGATACTCCTGAAAGAGGGGGTGTCGTTTCAACCCCGAACGAGGGAGTATCGGTGGGGACCGAGGGAACTGGCGCAGGCCTTTTCGGTCGAACCCTCGGCCGAACCTGAACTGGACAGCGACAGTGAAATGGAAAGCTAGCCGATGAGTCTGACGGACAGCCAACTTATTGCGACGGTCCTTTCGGCGAAAACCGACAACTCTTTGTTTGGGGCCTCGCCCGATGCCAACGCGGCGGTCCCCACGGTTACGACGACGGTTTCCTTTCCTGGGGGAACCGTAGAAGTTCAGTTACCAGCCCGTGTTCCGGACGAATACAAACGCCTCCTCTTGGCGGTTATACGGGCCTATCCTGAGGCCGTCAGCATTCAGGACCACGGCATAGGGCTAACCCCTTTGATACAACACGCGATTGACATCGGGGATCACGCCCCGATACATTGCCGACCGTACCGATATTCCCTTAAAGAAAGGCAGCTGGCGTTGGAAAGGGTACGGGAATTCGAGCGGTTGGGGTGGGTCGAACCATCGCTGGGACCATGGTCTTTTCCCGTGGTCCTCATGCCAAAACGAAATGGCTCGGTTTGAGTATGTATCGACTACCGGAAATTGAACGCCATCACTACCAAAGATGTGTATCCCTTGCCGCAAATCGACGATTTGTTAGATGCTATCGGGGCCGCTCGAGTCTTTTCCAAGTTCGATATCCGACACGGTTTTCACCACGTCGCAGTCCGACAGGAGGACCGACCCAAAACCGCCTTTGTCCTGTTTGAGGGCACGTGGCAATGGGTACGGTGTCCTATGGAAATTTGTAACGCCCCTGCAACGTTTCAGCGGGCCATGAATATGGCCTTCGCTGAGTTCGTTAACAAAACCCGACTAACCCAGCCCCTGATCAATTTCTGAGTGATTGTGTACATGGATGATATTTTGGTCTTTTCAAAAACACACGAGTACCACGTGGAACATATTGAGTGGGTTTTGCATGCACTGAAAGATGCAGGGTTCAAAGTGGCCTTGGAGAAAAGCGAGTTCTTCTTGTCGGAGATCTCATTCTTGGGGTATATCGTCACGGTCGACGGACTAAAACCGAATCCGAGGAAGGTGGCAGCAGTTCAAGACGCCCCGATGTCGGTCACACTCACCCAGGTTCGGGTTTTTCTAGGGCTGGCATCCTATTACCGACGCTTCATCAAGGGGTTCGCCGGCATAGCGAAGCCCCTCACGAACCTGCTGAAGAAAGAGGAACAATTGATCTGGACGCGGGAATGCGAAGCAGCGTTTCAGGCGTTGAAGGAGGCTCTGACATCTGCTCCTGTATTGGCACGCCCCGACCCGACAAGACCGTTCAAACTGTACACAGACTAGCAGCCTCAGGCGATATCGGCGGTGCTGACTCAGCACGGCAAGGACGGAAGGGAGCACGTTATTGAGTATGCGTCCAAGACGCTGAGCCAGGCGCAGGCTAATTACGAAGCGTGCAAAGGTGAATGCCTGGAGGTGGTGTGGGGGATTCAGCACTTCCAACCGTATCTGTACGGCCATAAATCCGTGCTGGTAACGGATCATCAACCATTGCTGTCCCTACGCAACAACACGGACTACACGGGGACGCTGGGCAGGTGGGCGGTGCGTCTGCAAGACTATGACTTCGACATCCGCCACCGTGCCACGCGGCAGCATGGTAACGCCGACGGATTAACGCGCCTTCTGCTGCCCAACAAGTGTCCCGCCAACAAGCGACTCATTCCGTGGAGGCCAGAATTTGCGGCGACGAAACCACACTACGGGGAGCTACACGTGCTGCGTAAGGACGATGCCTGAGTCTGGAATGGAGGTTTCATCGGAGATGGCCGACGCTATCTCTCTGCCCTCATCCCACTCCCTCGCTCTCTCATCTAGCCCCAACTTGTCCCCTGAAACACACCTAAGTCCCTGTTTCTTCTGTACCTTGCCCATGATCCCGGACCAAGAAGGGTCACATCCGGGAGGGCCCAGTTTTCTTTTATGGGTACAGTGTCGTCAGTGTCATACAGTCAAATCTCACGGACAGTGCGTTAGGTACCGAAGTGAAAAGACGTGGGTCTGTCCCAACTGTAGAACGGACCAAGTCCCTACCGAGAAGCGGTATCTGGACGCTAGAACAGCCGACGGATTTGCGCCAAGTGCCCACCGAGCAGAAGCCTAGATAGACCTTCTGTTGCTACGGAGACTGTCAGGCGACTCGTTGTCAGAACTTACCAAAGTCGAACGGCGGAGAGTCACGGAGCGGGCGCATGGCTATCGCTGGCTGGGCCCGACGTTACAAAAACGGAAGGTCGATGACGACGGAGAGTCTAGCTGGTTGACGGTTCCACAACCTCTTGCTAGGTTCGATTGGACACGAGCTGCTCATGAGGAGGATGCGGTCCATTTCGCGGTCAAGTACACGGAAAAAGCCATCGAAAAGAACGGATGGTACTGGTCGGGAATTTGGGAAGATGTGAAATACATCGTTCGGAATTGCCCGGCCTGCGCGGCGGACAAGGCGCCGGTACAGATGCCTTGGACGATGGTTCCCACTTGTGCAGAGCGCCCCTTTCAGAGGGTTAGCATCGATACGACGGATATCAACGTTCCGAGAGGGCCCGTCGATCAGGGAGAGCTTAATGTTCTTTTAGTGGCCGTCGATCATTTTTCAAAATGGATTGAGGCGTACCCTATGACCAGCCGGGATTCGCAGGAAGTAGCCTGGTACGTAAATCGATTTTTGTGTATGCATCTAGACGTAGAAGAGGTACACATAGACAATGGGTCGGAATTTCAAGGCGAAGTAGAACGTCACCTAGTCAGGGCGGACGTTAAGATTATCTACTCACCGGGGCATTGGCCTCAAGCCAATGGCCTGGTAGAGAATGCCAACCGACTGATTAAAACGGCCCTTAGACAAAATATCACTGCGGGAGACACCCGACCCTGGCCGGTCATTGTCGATCACATTTTGGCCGTTTATCGGGCTACCCCACACGGTAGTACTAGGGTGTCCCCCTTTCAACTGAGAACCAATAGTGTCCCTCGGGTGCAATTGTCCCCCTTAGTAGGTACGGAAGTTAGAGCAACACGGGCCCAGAATCGAGACAAGGCCCGCTAGTACATGGACTTAATGGCTAGGGCCTATCCCCCGTTAGCTCACCGTCGGCAGCAGGCCGTACATCAGACACATCAACGGCAGATCCGTGACTACGAGAATCGACACGCGTCGGCGGGACCATTGTCCCGCTATAAAGTTGGGGACTTGGTGCAGGTACGGAAATCTGCGCGTTCCTCCAAGATCCACCCACACTACACAGGCATTTACGAGGTCACGGAAGTTGGCACATAGGGACAGCGCTCCGTGAAGCTGATTCCCCGTCACAACTCCCAGGCCCGACCGCTGACACGGCACGCTGCCGCGCTCCGGCCCTTCCAGCCATCGCTAGGTCCCCTACGGACCCCCGCTCCTGCGAGATCACCCTCTCCTTCTTCATCCTCCTCCTCTTCCCGATCTGCCTCGTCCATTGGTGCGGAGAGTTTCAGGGAGCATGATGAACCATCGCCAGCCGGAGCATGAGCCCCTCGAGCACTTCCAGACGCCGCTTGCAGATCGCTTGCTGCGGCATCGGTTTAATGAGGAGAGGCAGTTGCGGTACGACATCCAACAGGTGAACGTGCCAGCGCGCGGGGCTGCTGATTTGGCAGCGTACTCGTTGCTTTGCGATCGGCTGACATATGCGGGAGTGTACGTGGACGTGACTCAGTTGCCTGGCCGGGAGACGACCCGAGTATTCATTGAGTTCTGTGCGCTCCAGGTGGCACCCAACTTCGTGCACAGCGTCGCCACCTTCATGGGAGACTTGACGGTCCTACCGCAGCAGAATCAGGAACCGGCGCGCAGCTTTGTGGGCGAATACGCGGTGGAAGCGGCCAGATCAGTGGCCAAAGTGCAAGGACGGGGGGGACACCGATTCACAGCCCACGAAGTGCTGCTGCATAGGGCAGAGGACGGACCGATTGCGTTGGTGCCGCAACTCCCCGCGCTTCTCCCTCCCGCTGCTCCTCTCAACCTCCAAGCTATTCCCCCTGTCGCGTACTAAATGCCTCCTTTCTTCTCCTACACCACCCTCCCCTACCAGCTCACGGAGGACCCTTACCCCATGCGCGAGTTCTCGAAGTATTTGGTGGAGCTAACTGACGTGGAGCCGCTGCCCATCGCCGACGAAGACGCGTGGGAGTTGCACCGTGCGCTGTACAAGTCGGTGGCGCTGGGGATGTTCCGGTTTTTCGTGGATCACGAAGACCACGCTATCGGGGAGCATTTCGTCGTTTACTACGTCATCTCGTGGCCCAAGCCAGCGGAGAAGGAAGGGACGGTGGCGCTGTACCCCTTCGCCCCGCTCCAGACAATCGATCCGGGATTGTTGGAGCTCATACATCTTGAGCTCCTCTCCATTGCGCAAGTGATCGCGAGTGAGGAGGAGGAGATCCAACCACGATTGCGGACGGCGACGGCCCCGTGGAGAACGTACAACGCGGTCGTCATCCCGGATTACATTGCGCAGCGCGCGGAGAGATTGGAGGACTTCCCGGAGGAAAGGCCGTTGCGTCCTCCCTCGTCGTATCCTCGACCAGCGCAACCGAAGGCCCCCAAGAAGACGCCGAAGAGGAAGAGACGCCACCCGTCGCCAGGAGCGCAAGGCAGCAGGATCGGCGGCGGCGAGGAGGTGGTTCAGCCCGCGCGTACGTGGATTTCTGACCCTGTGCCTGGGAGCGCGGCGATGCTCGTTAAGGAGACTATCGTGCCATCGCCGCCCATTCCACGTGTGCCCGATCTCAATCTTGATGGAGCCGGGCCATCATCATCAGCAGCAGCCGGAGGAGGAAGCCGAATGGGATTTCCGAATCCCATATCCAGACCCCCCGTCCTCGCGGGACCTCTCTGTTCCCGCCAGCCACCCCGGGGTGCCCCGGTCATTGACATTAGTAGTTCMTCCGAGCCGGACGGTCCATCCGACCGAGGTGGACTTCATGGTGGAGCCCGCCAYCATCAGGCTCGAGGCCATCGMGGGGGCGCCGCGCCCTGATCCGGCGTGGGAGCCATATCTGACACCCCCTTTCCAAGGGTGTATTGCGGCGCGATTGGCGGGGACGCTCATCTACGAGACCGGGCAGCATCCAAATGCAATGTACCACTTCCTGGTCTTCGCGGCGCAGAAGCGGGAGCGGCGGCCTTACACCGAGACTCATGTGGTGCTGACGGGTCCAGGGCCCCGATCGGTGCGCAAGCGGGTGGTGCGAGCGGTAGCGGATCCGGCGCCACGTGTCCTCTCACATGTGCCGGGGGCTTTCCTTTACCCCTCATTCGTCCAACATCACTTCCATGAGGAAGATGCGCCAATGACTCCTGCGGCAATGGCCGCTTTTCTTCCACCTATTCTGCCCCCTCTCAATCCCGACATAGATCACTTCCTCTGATCACCCTCGTCTACCTTTCCCCTGTCCTCTCCTCCTCCTTTTCCTCTTTTTCTTCTTCTTTTTCGGATCTAAAAGCTCGCGCGACGATACGCGCTGTATATATATATATAAAAATAATAATAATAAAAAAATCTTTTTACTTACCGATCGGGCCAGTTGACGATGAAGGGGCCGCCCGATCGAATGTATACTATGGGAGGAGGCGATGGAGGATGCAGGATGCATCCACGTAGATTAGGAAGATGATTGGGCCAGCTGACGATGAAGAGGCCGCCCGATCATCCATGATATGATGGCATCAGCAGTCGGGAGACTGCTAATTTTTCGGAACCCCCTGCGTATCACAGATGTGATAAGCTCAGATCCGTACCGCGCGGCTTGCCGTATCCCCGAGGAAAAATCCCGCAGAAGCCCCGATGTACGAACGTGGATAGAAAGGGGTTTTTCTTTCTTTTTGCTTTTGTTTTCTTTTTGAAACAGCTTTTTCATTTTGTTTGGTTAATAACTCCCGCGGGCGAATAGCGGCCGCGGTATGAAAACCAAGAAACGGGTGCGGTTGGGACTTTTTGAATTTTTGCGCGCGCGCCCAAGCTCCGGTTTCTTCGTGCGTCTCGCATCCCCGTTTCTTGCTTTTCATCCTCACACCATCTTCCCTTCTTGCTGTGCGTGTTTTCCCCATGCAGGACTTTTCGTCTTTCCCTACGCCCAGCTTGATCCTTAACCCGTCTTCCTCCGCGAAGTGATTGGCTGCATAGTTGGGATGCTCGGATCAACGTGGAAAGCGGAAAATCGCGCACCACTTGGACCAACACCCCAATCACGTAGCCATGCAATCCCGCGGATCAAACCCTCTAACTCCCCACCTCTCTCTCCTGTCCTGCTTATCTACACCCTGCGATGCCCGCACCTCGCGCTGTTAACCCGCCGCCTCCCGCGCTATAAATTTGCGCAACCCTCTCCTCTCCCTCTCTTTGATCTTGGCTGCAATGCTGCGCGAGCTATGCACGAGAGTCCGTGGCGCCGAACAGGCTCGACGAGCCCAAGGACGGGCAGAGTGACGACGTGGGGTGGACCCCGCGGTAGTCTCAGGGCGAAGCAGTCGGAGGGACTGAGCAGTGGTGGGGATTGGACGCCAGCCGCGGCAGGGCCTTGTGGCTATGGTGGTCGGTGGTCTTGGGAAGTTTTGAAGGCTGCGCCTAGGGGCAGCAGTTAATTGAAATTTTTGTGTACAAGAAGGACTCGCTTTTATCTCCATTGCTGCTTTGTCTATGCATGTCGTGTGTGTGAAGCCCCGATTGATGGGAGCTGGTTATGTGCATGAGTGACGTCGAAGGTCCATGGATGATTAGATGTCCTGACAAGGGTTGTTGATTGCATGCATGTATGTGTGTATGTACTGGTCCGGGTGGGGATGGGAAAACTGAACTGGGGGACCGTCTGCTTAGGAGTATGAGTGTGTTGATCCGGTTGTTCCCCTCCCCTCCGCGGCCTTTCCTGCGCTCCCGCGCGGGCTTGGCGTAACTCTCTCTCTCTCCCTTTTCGATCGCCTTCCTCTTGAACTAACAATCATCGCCTTTTAGAGCTTCTCGYCCCCGTMCCGGTGACGTCAACCGCCTGCGTCCGCGCGGACGGTCGACGCCCCTGCCAAGGGGAGAAAGCTTAGATTTCGTCATCCTCCCCCTACGCACCCACTTTCGAGAGAGAAGAGTTGCGACGTTTGTTGTATAGATTCGGTGTTGGTTCGGATGACCGGGAACGCGGGATCTTGCCCGTGTTCACCACGTTCCTCCGATTGTCTCATTTCGATACCGACCTTCCCCATCACATATGACGACATCGTCTACTGCGATGCGGACGTACGGCGCGCGCTGAGGCGGACGGAGCAAGTGTGTTGGCAAGACCCGCCTCGGGCTTGTGAGATAAGGGGGAACGGGTTTGTGTTGATTGATCGCTTTGACTCCCCGACTTTAATATTGCCTTATACGGGTTTAACGGTGTTGCCCTGGTCGGCCGCTCACGCCATAGGACCACCAAATGTGAAATTGGTATTCAATCTTTGTCTCCTCGGAGGTTAGACAGAAGAGGTTAACTACCATTCGCTTACATGTGCACCAACTGCCTGTCGGTACACACTGATGGATGAAGAGCCATTCCAGACTTGCGTGTTTGACAACTAGGTATCTCTTCAGTATCTTCCCGAATGATTGAATCCAGGATAGAGTACTGCAGGAAAAACCCAACTTGAGTTGGTTGTGGTCTCCCGTATTCTTCAACACCATGCATAGCTCATTAGCCTTCGACTTTAGCTTGTAGCCAAGTGAGACCGTGTAGTTGATGATTGAAGTTTGTGCATTGGCTTCTGCTATATTGTTCCAACCATATATTTCTGCATCAACCTTCCCTTTCTTAACTGGTTGTCCTTCTAACAGCAGTTCGAAGGTAGGGGCTGTCCCTTTTGGAGTTTTCTTGGTTGATTCCTTCACTCTAATCAGGCTGCAAGAGTCCGCTGACAGGATAGACACTTGATGATTCTGTTGACCTTGACTGGGGTCTTCATTCAGCGGGACCTTCTGAAGACCGTGACACCCTGATTTCCACCTGGAACATTTGAGGTTGTCGCCATCCATAATTTATTCAATCTTTCAAAAAAATCCTCCTTCCTCATCATCCACTACCCACATTCCCTTTTTAAAGGTTTTGGTACACAACATGTCGTTCCACTTTGCAGGGACTGACTGGTGAACAAGGAACAGACAGTTATGCAAAGTGCTATCGAGACCAATCACCGCTGCTATTTCCCTTTCCAATTTCCATTCTTTCCTCTTTTCATCCCACAGATCCCTGATCTGTGATATCCCTTTCTATACCCATTTCAAACTAAATCCCCCTGCATTGTCCCTAATCTTCAGGGTATACCCTTGAGGAGTCTTGATAAGCTGATTTTCGAAGACATGTTGAAGGAGAACTTCATTTATGGCCTTTGGTTCTCTGAGCCATGCCTCCAGGATTGGCTTCCAAACCTCCGATTGAATCATTTTGTTAAGGAAGGGATGAAGTAACAGAGAGACCCATACATCCTTGGGTCTGGAAAGTCCCCACTCCTTGGCCAGCAAAGCCTCTGCCAGTAAGATCCATGGTTCACTAACAGGATCCAGAAGACCCCTTATCACCCACTTGCACAAAAGGGTTTGGTTTTGGATCAGCAGATCCAATAAACCTAGACCTCCATTATTGCGTTTTTGGGTTATCTTCCACCATGCAACTTTGGGCAAAGCATTGCCACATTCCACTGTACTTTTCCATAGGTAGTTCGTTGTCTTCTTTCGGATTCTCTTGGCTGATGAAGGTGTCAAGGCCCTGATCGTAAGAACATACCAGAGAATTGAGAAGACCAACGCGTTGATGACCAAGGCTCTTCCAAACAGAGAGATGGACCAGAAGGATGACCATCTGGCTAGTCCGTTGTAAACCTTGTCCTCAAGAAGTTGATTTTGTCTAGCTTGGCAATTTGAAAAGGATATCTTCACTCCCAGAAAACGTTTTGAAGATTCACTAGATCTGAGTTCTAAGCCCAAATCTAAGGTGAGTGGAGAGTCATCATTATTTTTTTTATTTTATTTTTTTTAATTGGCTCCATTCTATTGGTTGGGAGCTGCACCTGTTGGAAACCGGGTCCAGCGTCCCATTAACAGAATAAATAGGCAATAGTTGGTACCTCTTCACCCCCCTTCGGAGGGTGCCATAGTTGGTACCTCTTCACCCCCCTTCGTAGGGCGCCAAATATTTTCTTTCTACATTAGCACCACAAGCTATCCCTAGGGTCAAGATCACTTAGTTAATCTAAACCATACCAACTCAAAGGAACCAAGCACAAAGATGATAATGAGAATGGGTCAGGGAAGTTTGATAATGGCCTCAGCGGGATCGAAGGATCCACATTAGTCCAATCATGAAAAGATAGTTGATAGATCCTTCTGAATTCTGGCTGCCCCCCTTTCATATTCACTCTTTTCTCTCCCTTCTACTTTATCACTCCCACCTTTCCTTCCTTGGTATCCCCCAACCAGTCGCTGCTGAATTGTTGAATGTGACGGTCAATTTCCAATTGGATCGAAACATGTTGAATATTTTCTTTGACTTTATCCCATTGAGCCAATATCTCAGTTTAATTCTGTTGTTTTATTGAATCTATGAATTCTGGGCCTTCCAGCCTAACTCCTTCCATCTCATTCATACAACGTCTGTGCCAAAGGGCCCATAAGATGACTCTCCTCCCAACCTGATAGAGATTTTGAGTGAAATCATCCAGCAAAGGGGGATTCCGTGTTTCACATAGAAGGGCTTTCCAATCCCATAGCCAAGGGTATGAAGATGTGAGTTGACTCCAGATCCTATCCCACCACCTCCATAACCATACCGCACTGGGACACTGTGTTCTATGGTTTTTGGAATTGCTCTTGATGGGAAGGTTGATGTACAAAACTTGCACCAGGGTAGGGCTAAACCCCTTTGTTCAAGATTAGTTATGTCTATAATCCAATCATTTGTGGGAAGACAGCGATGATCAACTGCCATTGCAGTGAGGCAACCTTAGCCGGTTTGATTTTAATGGTTCTAAACCATTTGATAGAGCGCAATGAATCTTTACTAATGTTCAAATGTCTCATCCAACGATCTTCCACTTTATCTCTTATATTAAAAGACGGTCTCAACATCCGATAAGTGGACTGGACTGTTAGAGTGTGTAATGAACGAGTCCAGGTTCGTTTTCCTCCTTTTGAAGTCCAGGTCCATTGAACTGGGTCTAAGGCCAAATTGTCTATTAACTGATTTGGTCTAAATGTCATTCATTGATCCTTGTCCTTCAAAACTCTGATTCTGAAAACTTGGTCCATCTGGTACCATTTAGTTTCTTGGGGTTGTCCTGAAAAAAGAAAATTTTGGTGATCTATCGAGAAGATGGAGGTTAGCACCGTTGAGTCATCTCCTAGCATGACCGCATTCCCTATCTGCTGCTTGTCATCAGAAAAACCTACCCAATCTCCCTCTTGGAAGTTTGACCCTTTTCTTAATATTCCATCGAGTATCTCCAGTACCGAAGCTTGGTTTGGAGCTGGTCTGAGGTGTACCAATCCTTTGTTTCTTTGTTCCATATGTCCTTCCCATTCTTAACCCATCCTCGCCAAGGAGAGTCCATGTAGTGTAACATGCATCCATGTGAATCTGTGATAAATCTGTTATTGAACTGTGGTTGTCGACAGACTTCCTCCCATCTTATCGGGGGACACTTGTCTTGTAACGATAACTTTTTCCATGTTATAAGGAGGTTAGGCCAGAATGTATCCCTTTTTATATCTGCCCTTGCTGTTCGTCTGTCTGTTTTGATCTCTTGTGTTGTTGCTAGCGAGACACCTCTTGGAATTGACCAACTCCTGTTTTCCAACCATATCATTGGGTCAATATCATTTGGTACTTCTGGTGCCAATCTCACTATCTGCTCCCATGCTAGGATCTGCCAAGGAGTTTGTGGGTTGAAGAGTAGTTTTTTGATCCATTGAATAGATAGAGCCTGAGATTGCGTGTGTGGATCCATGATACCTGGTCCTCCTTTTACTTTGGGCTGGATTAGCGTCTGCCATGCAACTCTGCTGATTATATTTTTGCATTCATGATTCCCTATCCATAAGTATGCAGTGATCAGTTTTTTCAGTGATTGGAAACTCATCTTATCTAAAGGTCAGATAGCAGATTTATACCATAGAGATGCTAGATTACATTATTTATCACAAGCGTTCTCCCTATTAGTGATGTTTGTTTATCTTTCCATACTTCCATTTTGGCTAAGGCTGGTTCCGAAATCCACTGATTGTTTGTTTGCGGTTTTCCTTCTGCTGATAGGGTAATCCCCAAAACCCTAATTGGTGATAAAAGTGGAATCCAATGAAATTTGGGCTCCTCAGGTGGCCTCACCCCTTGGTGATGGATCCACCATCCTTGGGTTTTTGTACCCCGGTTGATCCTCATGTCTGAGAGAAAGCAAAACTTATCCATCAATCCTTTAATGACTCTTTTTTTTTTTTTTTTTTTTTTTTTTTTTTTTTTTTTAATTATTATTATAAACATCCTTGCTGGGGAAAAGAGGGGATGCTGATAAGAGCAGACACCCCCTCTAATCTCCCTGCTCGCGCGATGGCTCCGTTCCATTGGTGGGGAGCTGCACCTGCTGGAAAACGGGTCCAGCGTCCCTTTACATCATGATCACTTAAAGAGACACCGAACTACACATACTGGGAACTGGGTCCAGCATCCCTTCTGAAACGATCAGAGCATCCTTGTGCCTCTTCACCCTGAAAGGGCGCCAAAAAATCGTGACCATTTAGCACCTCTAATCCTCCTATTATCAGAGACTTTCCCCTTTGAAAAATAGGCCCAGCGGTTTGTCTGGGACTAATATTGATGCTTGCTGAGATACCGATCTTTTGAAACTGCAATTTGTGTCTAACTGCCAAAAACCTTCCCCGCAGACAGGTAGACAAAATACAGAGACTACTACTGTCAAGCATGTCCATACCATGAAATAGGAACTAAGGCAAGCTTGGATGGAGGGAAAGGATCAGGGAATTCAGAAAAGGGCCTGAGGGGGATGGAGGGATCGATGTTGGTCCAATCATTAAAGTGTAAGATATACTTTCTTGGGGGCTCATCCTGAGCAATCTCACACCCTCCATTCCATTTAACCTGTCCTATTTTACCTCCTTGGTCCCCTCCAAGCCAGTTTTGATTAAATGTTTTTATGTGCTGTTCGATATCCTTTTCTGTTTTTAGAGTTTTTAATCTTTTCTTTGACAAAATCCCATCTGAAGTTGATTTCTAATTGGACTTGCTGTTTAATGGAGTCTGTGAACTCAGTGCCATCGAGTCGTGCACCCTCCATTTCAAACGTACACCTACGCGTCCATATGGCCCATATGATAGCTCTTCTTCCAATCGTGAATAGATTGGTTGTGAAGTTATCATCGCTGGATGAGACCCAGGTTTCCAGAAGGAGGGCTTTCCAATTCCATGACCATGGTAGAGAGGTTCCAATCTGATCCCAAATCCTATCCCACCAGCGCCAGATCCATACCACACATGGGCACTGTAGAAATATATGCTCTATGGTTTCCGGGATCAATTTGGATGGAAAGGCAGATCTGCAGAATTTGCACCAGGGAAGGGCTATACCCCTTTGCTCCAGTGTCGTTCTATCAATAATCCAGTCATGGTTGGCAAGCATCGGTGAGTGATTTGCCATTGTAGTGATGCAACTTTCGCTGGTTTGGATTTGGTTGAATGGAACCATTTAACTGACCGGAGATCTTCTTTGCTTATATTCAAGTGTCTCATCCATCTCTCTGAGGCATCTGCCATTAGTGAGAGGTCATCCGCAAACAGTGAGCAAACAGTTAAGGCGACTGACTTTTTCCAACTAATCCTCGTTTTCGAGGCTTCTTCGAAAAGAAAGAGACAGTTTGAAACAACCTGCAAGGATGAAACGGAGTTAGTGGAAATGACCGACATGTCATCAACAAACGATGGGGCTTAGATTTCATGTTGGGCATCAAATCTGAGTCCTCTGATATTGGGTGAGGCTTTCATCATGTCAAGAAGAACCTTCTGTTGGAGGACGTACAACAGGATCTCGTGAGGACAAAAGAGTCAGACTTCATACAATTCACGACTACTGACGCTTGGGAGTCTAAGTACAAAAATTTAACCCATGTCCTGAAGTTGGGACCGAAGCCCCTCCTAGCGATAACTTCCAGGGTGAAACTCCAATTCACCCTGTCGTACGCTTTCTCAAAGTCGATCAAGAGTATGACCTCATCAGATTACCGTTCTGTAATGACTTTCATCACCTGTATGATTGTCATCACATTATCTAATACTTGTCTGCCTGCCACGAAGCCAGACTGGTCCGGGTGTACCAAGGTGGGTATAATCTTACGGATTCTCAATGAAAGAACCTTGGCTAACAATTTCCCTTGGGCATTGAGAAGAGTAATCGGTCGCCAATTACGGACATCTGCCTTATCGTTCTTCTTGTATAATAGGGAAATAGTTCCTTCCATCATCCATTTTTCCAGACGATAACTTTCCAACACATTATTGAAAATTTTGAGAAGGATAGGACCGAATATAGGCCAGAAGGTGTTATAGAATTCTATAGGCAGTCCATCTGGCCCGGGACACTTTCCAGTTGTTATATTGTTCTTTGCTCTGGATAGTTATTCCAATGTGATTTTATCATCCAGTTCCGTTCTGCTTGTCTGTGAGATCTGAGACATGTTATTGCCCCACAGTGCTTCTTCATTGTCCAGGCTCACCAAGGGAGCATCCAGATTCTTTTCTGAACTCAAAAGGTCAGCGTAGAAGATTCTCACATACTTGCACATGTCATTTGTTGTGCGTGCCACAGGGGCGTATGGGTCAAAAGGGTGGTTTATCTCTCTCATAATAGACCGACCTCCCTTTTGAGATGCCTTGGAAAAGAACTGTTTGGTTATCCTGTCCTGTCTCAAAATATTAGACACTGCCCAATGTTGTGCTCATTGCTCTTCTTGTTGGATTTGATAATTTTGCCATTCCGTTGAGATTCTTTCTCTCTTTTCCACCCACTAATCCATATCCTGATTGGTTGAGACCAATCTCTTCTCGATGGCTTCAATCTGCCTACGGAAAGAATCCTCTTTCTTTAGGCGGTCACGGCCCAAAACGAAGGAGAAGAGTTGGAACCAACCTGCAGTTTCTCTGATCCCTTGATCGAACCTATCGACCAGGTCCCTTTCCTTCACTTCCTGTGAGCTCCATTGAGTGTCAAAATCCTGAACCCGTTCTTTGACCCCATCGACATCCAGTGTGCAAAGATTTAATCGAAAAATTTCCTTCTTTCTGATCACATTATTTTTTGCACTAATATCCAAAGAGATGGGTTTGTGGTCAGAAGTTGGGTCTGTGTGAACTGTCGTTATAATTATCATATCCCAAACTGCAGAGCGAACCAACCAATAATCAAGCCGTTTTTGGATCGACGGACCAGATGTTGAGGACCAGGTGAAAGTTTGAGCGAGAGGGTTCAATTCTCCGTAAACGTCACGCAGACCATGATTCCTGATAAAGTCTTTGAGTGCTCTTGCATAAGCAAGATTACCATTTCTAGTGGAGGAGTCTAGACTGGGGTCCGCTGCAATGTTTTAGTCTCCCCCAATGACTAGATTGGAGGAGTCTGGTATGATATGGTCAATTGCTTCCATGAATAGAAACCTTTCTCTGTGATCTGACGACATGTACATGGAGAAAAACACCCATTCCTCATGCTCAATCTGCAACTTCACCCAATTCCAGCGTCCAAATGAGTCTGCCTAGTGATCTACTGTTGTGCATTGAAGATCCTTGTGGACGAGGATTGCGGTTCCTCCTTTTTAGCCCTCTGCTGGGGACCACCATTGGGGACCAGACCACCAACCCGCAATGTCATCTATATTTGTCTGGTTTAATTTCATTTCTTGTAGGAGGATTATTTGAGCATGATTTTGATGAATCCATGCCTTGAGTCGTGATTTCTTCTTCCTGCCGTTACTGTCACCAAGACCACATAGGTGTTGGTTGGTTCTGATGAGTGGCAACTGATTGCCAGGGAGCCTTGACGAGATCTTTGAAATGTTTAGAGACAAAATTCCTAGCCCCTGCTAAGTGTTTGTTGAGGGGTGCCAAACAAGTTCCTCTTATCTCGGCCAGTAAAAGGATCAGGTCAAGATCTCCCTTACTGGGAACGCGCAACCATTGGGAGGATACCCAGAGCAGGCCTGCGTCAGCTAACCTGAGATCCATCCTTCAGATTGGTCTCGCTAGGAAGACAAAGTAAAGGAGGTAAGTCTGTCCTGAAGCTTCCGGGGTAGGGTCACTTCGGTCCAGAGCGTATCCAAGAGCCAGCTTAACCTCATATCTGCCTTTCAAGAAGTCTTGTGTAATGTGAAGGATCTCGTTCAAATCTGGCGTGTTGTCGACTTTCCAGGTTGGAAGCAAAAAGGGACCCTGAGGTTGTGAGCTCAACAGCCACTATTGATCCCCAGGGCTGTCCCTAAAAATAATTGGGCAAATTACATGACTCGTTGTTCCTCCCTGTTATACGACAGATGCGGGGATTGTTCCTGTCGGTTTCCCTCTGCCCCTACCCATCGGTGGATGTGAGTTAAGTTTCTGAGTGCCAAGGCCAGCTTACAGTGAAATCTCCTCCTGTAGGGAGGACGCTTCAAGATTGTGAATCATCTGAGAGACCATCAAATGGCCGTCAACAGCATGTGGGGAGGAGACTGGAGACGTACGAGGGCTCTTGGCAAGGGATAGTTCCCCAACCATATCGTTAGAGCCACCCCCCGGAAAGACTCTCTTGGGAGTGGTAATGGAAAGGCTTGTGTTTTGGGGCACTATGTTAATCGTTGGCTTAGTATGCGAGGAGGCTGCAACTCGTCTATTTCCCCTTGTACTACTCCCTGCCATACCCATCCCTCTTCCGGTTGGAGGTTGGAGGGACGGGTTATGATGTACTGAACCAAACTGATTCAGCATAATTTGTTGGTATGCAGGTGAAGGTTGCTGGTGAAAAAGACCACTATTGAAATTGGGGTAAGGATTTCCCATGGAGCTAATGGACGGGACTGCGCATGCGTGGGGCTGATGAGAAGGACCACGGGGAGCAGTAAAGACTGACTGCAATCCTTGAACAGTTCGAGTTTCGCTCATTCTGTTTTCAGGATCCTCTGTCATGACTGCATCCTCTGGCCTACCCTCAGTCCCTTGGTCATCATTAAGGTCTGGGCCGTCTTTTTGAATAGCCGGTTCGTCTCCTCTTTCCACACTTCTTGGATCCTGGTTGTCAGAAGGGGGAGGACGATAGCCTGTTTTGTTGCCTTCTACCAAATTCCTTGCCTCTTCAATTGTTGCCGCATTGAATAGTCACAAACTCAAAACAATTTGTGCAGCCCATCTCAGAAAAAAAATGGGTGGCACAGATGCAAAACCGCAGGTGCTGCAAACCCCCAATGATCTCTTCGCCGCACCTGATGGGTTTAAAATGCCAATCACTTGTACCATCTGTCCCCAAACACTAAATGATGGTCTCACGTACAGTCCGCAGGTGCCGCTAAGTCCCAACGGTCGTATTACTGCTACTGCGCCACCGAACCGTCACCACCACCGCTCGACCCTATATATATATATATATAAATTATACTTTGCCGCTTATTTTTTGGAAGCACTCCTCTTCAAAATATTGTCGGCGTGGTGAAAAGCACGGTCCCCTTTCAGCATACCACCATTCTTCTGCTGCCAAGCGGACAACACCTCCACTCACACTAATATATATACATATATATATATATATATATATATATATATATATATATATATATATATATATCCTCTTCTCTCTCTCTGCCTACGGTTTACCGGGCAGTTCTGTTTGTGACGATATATACTACGACTTCGCTAG
>BFEA01000067.1:1629244-1641639 GCA_003427395.1 Chara braunii
ATTATTTTCTGACTTGCCGGTGGAATAGGAACCGGACTGATGCTCCCCAGAATGGAAATGGAGCCAGGGCCATAAGGACCTGTGTTAAAAAAAAAAAAAAAAAAAAAAAACAGACTGCTGACATCTGACAGACAAGTATAGTTTAGAACAATGTGAATTCAATTATTCTGTTTTAACTTCGCTTCTGTTACAGAACTAATTGAAGTACGAGTAGGGTCATTTGTTTGAGTCTGCACATATCTGATTTCCCCGCCTGGCTGGGTTTTGAGGAAATGAACCGGATGTAACATTTTATTTACATTTATTTTTAAAAATCGTTCAGGCACTATGTTGTGGTAGGTCCCAGTGAGGATGCTAGTGCAAACAGATTTCTGACTGTAGCTGATGAGCGGAGAAAGTGGCCATGAGGAGAGGGTAGATGCCCGGAGGTGGTATACAACCCATACATATGACAGCGATGAGTCAGCTTATCACCTTTCTGCTGTTAGAGCCTGAAGAGGAACGTAGGTTGCGGAGGCTAGCTCAGGAGAGGCAGCGTTTGCGCACAGGTCAGCAGGCAACAACAGCAGTGGATAGGGCTTTAGCAATTGCAGCAGCAGCTGCACATGCTAGAGCAGTCACAGCAGCCATGGCCATGCAGAGCCCGCAGAAGCATGCAGCTTCTCCTTCGGGCGTAACAACAGGCATCAGATCTACATGTAAGGTTACAGGAAGCATGCCTCTTCTCCTTCGGTTGAAACAACAGGCATCAGATCTCCATGTAAGATTACAGGCCGAACTCAGTGAATCAGGAGGAGGTGGCAGATATGTCTGATTTTGTGGAGGACACAGAATTAGGGGGCGACCATGATACTTCTGAGTGAGGAGTGGTGGCCGTAGCAACCAGCAAAGCTAAGGCAGGCAGCAAGCGTAGGGGCGGCCAGCAAAAGAGTTAGGGTAAGGACCCCGACGCACCTCTATGGGCCAAAGTGGATCTAGAGGAGGATATGTGGCCTGCACCAATTGTGGCCAGTATGATCCCCACTCACACAAGGTGCAAGAACAAAAAGGTGTCCACCAAGGTGCCGCCCTTGATTGGGCAGGTTGCAGCTTCATCCCACGCGAGTACTTCTGCGAGTAGCTCACAGGGAAACATATCGGGCCAGTAGAAGTTGTAGTTGCTTCTACTCGGGGTGGAGTGGAAGATGAGATGGCCGAAGCTATTGACTCTTTAGGCAACCCACAGACAGATCCCGACAAAATGATACTCTTCACTGGATGTGTCGGTAGCCTTAGAGGAACTAGAAAGGGAGTGGACTCAGGAAGACCCTTGAGGATCCTGGGTGGCAATGTCTAAAGGTCCCAAGAGGGAACACTTCGTCGTAGAGGTCAGTGTAGGTGGCCACAAGTGTGGTGCCTTCGCAGACCTTGGCTCAACAAGGCACTTCATCAGTCGCACTTGTGTGGAGAGGGAGTGGTCTCAGGAAGACCCTCGAGGATCCTAGGTGGCAATGTGTGATGCACGTGCAGAGGGCATGTGCGGAGATGGTGAGAGAGAGAGAGAGAGCGAGAGAGAGAGAGAGAGAGAGAGAGGAGATGGACACACACGAGAAGCAGCAGTTGAGTGAAGGTCCAATCCCACTGAATGAACGAACGAACAAAGAATGAATGAACCAATCTCCCGACCTGGGCCTAGGCCGAAGTGATATACCGGTCTAGGTCCAGGTACGGGAACAACCTGGTACCGGACCAGGGCTGGGCCGACGGCCTGAAACAGGTCCGGCCTCACTGTCGGGTCGTAGGGGTACCGCTACACGACCTCAGACCTGTGAATGGATCAAGCGATATATTAAACACGCTATCCGCTGAAATAGCGAAAACCCAAAAGGAACGGCAAAGGAAACAATTCTAGATGCGGAGCAAGCTCCATCCAAAAAAAAAGAGATGCAATGCAGATGAAGCCTCAAGCCTAATCTATGCAACAATGTCTGGTCTGAGTCGACCCAAAAAGCAGAAAAATGTATAACCTGTGTTGGCCAAGGAAGAGAAAAATGTATGACCTGTGTTGGCCAACAAAGAGAAAAATGACTCATGAGCCAAAGAGGCTGAATATAAATCAACACCAGGGCCATAAAGGCCAAAGAATAGCTAAGCCATTGTCCTAAGTCAAAAAAGAATGTGGCACAGTCTCACATGCCCTGTACACAATGCACAATATCTAACAAAAGAGAAGGGAACTCAGTCACATGCCAGAGGTAGGAATGAGTGGGAAGGCAGCAGGTACAGCTCTCAGAGTAAACTCCAAGAGGGCACCCACACAACCAGGTAAGGGTCATCAGGCTCAAAGGTAGAGTAACAGCACGACACTGGGTTCAATGGAAACCATAAAACGCGCACCGCCAGCTGAAAGGGGAAGGGCACTCACACAAGGGAGCACACATAAGGTGAGCCTGGAAGGAGAGAGGGCTATGCCGACATAGACATGTGGCCAAAAGTCGTGAGCAAAGAAAAACATACACTCCATAGGAGGGCGCGCAACATAAGATAAGGCAGAAGGGCGGCAGACGGACACACCCACATAGAGAGGGAAAATAGGGGTCATCATGCAACTGGAGGGTAAACTCGAGGGTGGTGGATAGATGGGAATGATGGGAACTCCGTAGCCGAAAACGTGTAGTCCAACTGATGAGTCTCCAAACTGAAGTCGAGTCCAAGTAGCCAAGATGAAGTAGGAGTAGCGCAGAAACCGAGTAGAAGTCTGGAACACTACGACAGGTACTCTGGTATTGGAGAGAAGCACTGAGTTCGAAAGTTGAATTTAGAAGCCGAATGTAGAAGCCGAAACTGGAAGCTGCTGCATAAGTGTCCAAGAATGGTAGAAGATAGAGAGCGTATAGGAGGTATAGATCAGTCACAATCGCGAGAAGGAAGTCGAATGGTACGCTGAGGACGAGAGGAATCAACTACA
Source organism: Chara braunii (assembly GCA_003427395.1). NCBI lineage: Eukaryota > Viridiplantae > Streptophyta > Charophyceae > Charales > Characeae > Chara > Chara braunii. The sequence continues at coordinate 1,632,192 of BFEA01000067.1, forward strand.
ACAACAGGCGGAACCACATCCACAGGGGAAGGAGGACCTGAGGCGGGTACCGGTGGAGCAGGAGGACCCATCGAAGGAGGAGGGAGAATGTTAGTGATCGCTGAAGTAGATAGGTCAATAGAAGGACGAGAAGTAGGAGGGGAGGATGATGAAGGGAAAGGATGAGCACGATCGTAAGCATGCACGAAAGTCATAGCATGCTTCAGGTGCTCGAGAGGCTCCCAAGTAGACTCCTCGTCAGGGTAACCCTTCCATCGAACAAGATACTCGAGGCGGGAAGGGTCACCATCAGTCATACGCCGGGACGCGATATCAAAGATGACAAACTCCTCGTGACCCTCAATGATGATGGGAGAGGGGCGAGGGTAAGGTCGACCGTGGAACTCGGGGGGAGACCATCTAAAGGGGTGCAATCGAGATACATGAAACACATCATGTAGGTTAGTCATCATCATTACTGACATCACCATCATCATCATCATCATCATCATCATCATCATCATCAACATCACCATCATCATTGTTGTCATCATTTCTATCATCATCATCATCATCATCAGTTTGTAATCATAGGGGCTGTTGGTGCTGCTCTTTGGTAAGATCAGCATCATCTTTCCGTTTTTCATCCTCCATCATTACCATCATCATCATCATCATCATCATCATCATCATCATCATCAGCTTCAGCATGTGAGTTGATTGTCACCATCATTCTCCTTATTATCGTCAGGGTGCTGTCCAACGTCACCAATAAAATCCAACAAAGTCCAAGTGAATGATATTTTGGTAAGTGTGTCATCAATAACTGTAGTCCGCTGGATCGAATTGTTCCCGGAGAGCTGAACGACAGGAAGGGGGTGGGGGGAGCTCTATCCAACAGGGGCATCGCAAGGTGGGGGGTGAATGTCTCAAAGAGGGTAGGGGCGGAGTAGGGGGTTGCCTTATTCTGGGGCAGGGACTGTGGGTGGGTCCATCAGTCCCTGCGGAGGCGGAAATGGGCAAGGGGTGGGGGGGCATGCTTTAGGTGGGAACTGCGTGCTCCTGGGGAAAGGGTGGGAGAGGATTGGTCCTATATTGGGGCCGAGGGAAAGTGAGTGACTCTCCTCGACGAAGGCAGTATAGGGCTGAGGGGGAAGGGGGAGGGGGAGGGAGGGGCGATCTCTATCGAAGAAATCTATCATCCAGTTTACTATAGCTTTCCATTTGGTTGCCTCTCGAGGAGGTTGTAGGAATAGGTGTTATCTGGCAAGCCATCTGTGATCCTGCGAGGGGTGGTTAAAAAGTCGGTGGCCCTCGAAGACCGATGCTGGAGCAACACTGGCCGGAGCCGGAGCCAGGTGGCGCAACTCTGTGACCTAGCTTAGTGGGGGCGCGAGGCCTGGTAAAGAGCTTTGGGGGACTGTTTGCGGGGGTAGTCCTAGTGGTCATCGGGGGTGGTAACTGGAGCAACGCTGGCCGGTGTTGGAGCAAGGTGGAGCAAGGTGGCCAACGGTGGACGCACATATTCTTTTGACTTGGTAGAGTCTGAATGGAAAAAAAACTTAAAAAAGTCAGTTGTTCTTATGAATGTCTTAGGACTTTAGGGTTTCTTAGCAATCCATCTTAGGCAGTTTTGATGTTGTTATACTCAATGATCTGTGGTCGTTCGATGCCAGAGCAACGCTGGCCGGTGCTGGGGTGTTGCCCTGTAACCTGCTGATGCAGGAGCGTGAGGCCAAGTAGAGAGATCTGGGGATGCTTTGGGGTGGACATCCCAAGGGACGACCAAGGGTTGCTGCTGGGATGACGCTGGTCGGAGTTGGGGCGAGTTGTGTTGCCCTGTAACCCAGCAGGGTGGGGGCGTGAGGCCTGGAAGAACTCAGCAGGGAGTAAGACGGTGTTGGGAAGTCTTAGAACAGTTTGTCAGGGAACCTGAGAGTAGTGAGCATTCGTAGGACTCTGTTTCACAATTTGTTCTCAGCTGAAGCCGGGTAATGGCCCCGATATCTCAAATGTCCTCAAAAGACCTCAAATTTTCTCAATGATCTGTATAATTCGATACGGGACGCTGGGCCCGGTTCCCAGCACGTGCTGGGTTAGTGTGATACATGCAATCGGGGAGCTTCAATTTGAAGCTCACCGGACAATCATGATTAGGTCCGGCGGGTGCAAGAATGGTGCATGTTCCGATATATCGACGTCTGGATTTCTGACGTGTGTTAGCTTCGGGCTGGAAGTGACGTGCGTCAACAAGAACCTCGATGCCAACTTTGAAGGGATGGTCAATGCGAGAGCGGTTGGCGCGAGTCGCCATACGAGTCTGGAGTTAGTCATGCTCTCTCGAGGCTTGCTAAGAAGTGCATTCATCTCATTTACCCAGTCGTCGAGTGTTGGGCATTTGGTGTCGGGGTGTATCTGAGATGGACGAAGAAGATCAGATGGGACACGAGGCTGATATCCCAAGTCATAGTAGTGGGGGGACATGCCAGTGGAAGGAGAAATAACGTGGTTGTAAGCGATCTTTGCGTGAGCAAGATGCAGATCCCAATCAAAGTCATTCTCAACCAACTTCTTGAGGATACTCCCAAGAGCTTTGTTGGTGACCTCGGTCTGTCCATCTGACTGAGGGTGATAGGAGGAGGAGAGGCGGAGCTCGGAGTCATAGATCTCATGGAGTCCACGTCGAAAATGAGAAGTAAAGTGGGGATCGCGATCAGAGACGATGCTAGTCGGAAGACCGTGATGAATGGCAATACGGTTGAAGTATACGGAGGCGATGTCTTTGGCTGAACTAACATACTTGCAAGGGAGGAAGTGAGCATGCTTAGTCAATCGACAGACAACAACGAAGATGGTCGAAGAGGACCGATGAAGTCCATGGAGACAGAAGTCCAACGCTGAGTAGGAATGGGTAAGGGTTGAAGAAGACCGTAGTGGGGGTGGTTGGGAATGTTGGCCTCCTGGCAGATCAAGGACGTACTCCTTAGTGAAGGGATGACGGTGCTCCCAGTAGTAATGGCGGTAGAGGCGGTCAAGGGKCATGAAGACACCGAGATGACCGGCGGCGCGCTGGTCGTGACACTGAGCGATGGCCTGAACGCAGAGCTGGCCAGTAGAGGGCACGCATAAGCGAGGAGTACGGTACCTTGGTGACCAAGCCAATATAGGAGTCCAGAGGGATCGAGCTGGAAGTTAGGGACGAACTTGTCAGCCTGTAGGTCAGCGTAGATTGACTGAAACTCAGGGCACTGGGTGTATGTGTGGGGATGGTGGGAGTTGAAATAGCAGATAGCTGACGATCCTCGCACTGAAGGTCGGGGCGGCGTGATAAAGCATCTGCAACGCGATTGCTTTCACCGAAAATCTTCTTGATGGTGAAGTCAAACCTTGAGTGGTCGCGCCACCAACAATCCTAGCGAGAAGTGAGCTTAGGCTTCGTCTGGAAGGCGGCGAGGACAGAGTTGTCCGTCAGAACAGTGAAAGTGTGACCATGCAAGCGCTTGAGAGAGTGGAACGCATCCTAGTGAGCGGGGGTCCAATGAAAAGGTAGACGTCCGCGGGTCAGAGGGGTAAGCTGCGAAGAACATTGCGCGTAGTTTATTAGAAAATGACCATAGTAGTTGGCCAAACCAAGAAAACTATGCAAGGCAAAGAGAGATGTAGCGGTAGGCCAATCAACGATGGCTTGGATCTTCGAGTCGTCCATGTGGCGACCGTGCTCGGATACCTGATGCTCGAGGAAGTCGACGTTGGGTTGAGCAAAGCTGCATTTGGAAAGCTTCGCATAGAACCCGTGGTCGCGCAGTCGATGCAAGACAGTGCGAAGATGGACAGTGCGAAGATGGGGCAGGTGATCCTCTAGGGTACGACTATAGATCAGGATATCGTCAATGTAGACTAAAACAAAGTTCTCAAGAAGGTCTTGGAACATCGTGTTCATAGCCATCTGGAAAGTGGCAGGGGCATTACAGAGACCGAAAGGCATGACAGTAAACTTGTAATGCCCGAAACGAGAACGGAAAGCGGTCTTGGGCTGGTCCTCCTCGGCTACGCTGATCTGGTGGTATCCGCTACGAAGATCGATCTTCGTGAAGAAATGGTGCCCAGCGAGGCGGTCAAACAGATCATCCGCGCGGGGCATGGGATAGTTGTTTTTGACCGTGTAGTGGTTGAGACCGCGGTAGTCAAAACGAAGGGTGTCGTCCTTCTTGCAATCGAAGAGGACAGGGGCACACCATGGGGAAGTACTCGGCTTAATGAAGCCCTGACGAAGCAACTCCTCAAGTTGGTGCTCGAGTTCCTAGGCTTCAGGAACCGAAAGGCGATATGGGGCATGATTCTGAATGCAATAGTTGAGCTCGAGCTAGATGTGGTGCTCGATATCGCGCATGGGAGGAATACTGTTGTAGGAGACGGATGGTGGGAAAACATCGTGATACTCGAAAAGGAGGGCACCAACGCTAGGCAGTAAAGAAGAAAGAAGGGTGTCGAATTCCTTAGCAGCGGCGGCGTTTGAAGCAAGGGTGGAGGGAGTCTGTGTGGAGATAGGGACTGAGGGTGTGTCAGCGGTAAGGCGTTTGAAGCAAGGGTGGAGGGAGTCTGTGTGGAGATAGGGACTGAGGGTGTGTCAGCGGTATGGGAAGTGAGAAAGTGAGATGGGCTAGCAGAGGTAGAGGAGGGTAGGGAAGGTGAGGAATCAGGAGGGTCAGGGGGCTCGGGGGTTGGTGGATCAAGCTCGACCATCTCAACGCCCTGATGCACGGAGTTGCATGTGAGGAGATCCGTGATGTCAAAAACATAAAGTTCGACATCAGGCTGACGAAGGAAGTGGTGGAACTGGGTAGGTGTACAGATGGTGACATTAACAGGGGGGGGAAGTGTAGAGTCCGATTTGCCCAACAACGGAATACGGTATCGCTTCCCATCCTTGGCGTCGAGGACGAGATCGTTGTGGGTCCAATTGAGGCCGGCATGGGCGAACCAATGGGAGTAGGCAATGCCGAGAACAAGATCGTATAGGGTTTCCATGATGTCGAAGGCCCACTGTTCATGGAACCGAGGGGCCTTGCAAAGGTTGTGGGGCATCCGCAAGGGGAAGGAGAATGGAAGATCAGGCACTACACAGTCGACGAAGGATTTGGCCTGATTGTCGCCAACCGTGACAGTGACAGTGGAAGGGTAGGGGGATGTATAGAGAGATGCCTCCTTAACTACGCGAGGATGAATGAAGTCGTCGGTAGAGCCAGAGTCCCATAGTATGTGATACACTCTAGTAAAGGTCCCGAGGCGCACAGGAATAATCGGTAAGGTGCGGTCGGGATTGTATAGGTGTTGAGACATCGCGGACAGGGTGCGCTCTTTAAGGCGGATATGTTCCTGACAAACCTTAACACACTCGAGGTTCAAGAAGTCAACGATATCCTCAGCTGCAATAAGGGAAGCACTGCAGCAGGCCGTGTAAAAAGCACACCTAGTAGGAGGACGTGGAGGAGGGGGGTCACGAGAGACGCTAGGCGAGGAAGGAGAAGGTATACCAGTGTCGGTAGGGTCAGCTAAAGATAAGGTCAAAGCAGAGTCATCGGGAAGAGTAGCAAGCGGCGCAAAGGTAGAGTCGCCAACAAGTATGCGTGCTACCGTAGGAGAGTCAGGGGAATGAGACATCGCGGCTAGGTGGGTGTTGCGCTGGAGGTCGAGACGGGGGGAACAGCCTGAGGGCGAGCCTGTTGTGCGAAGTGACTCTGGAGGGCGTCTGCATACGGGCAGGTAGAGGAGGTATGGCCAACGAGGCGGCAGCGGGTGCAGATGCCTCGTGTATGAAGGTCCTCACTCTCAGCGACGGTCAAGCAGCTGCGAGGGAACACAAAGCCCGTTGGGAGGGGTAGTTGAGGGACCATAGAGCGAGTCCTGGAGGATGAGGGTTGACGACAAAGGAGGGCGAAAAGGGCCCAAGCAAGGCGGTCGTCCTGGGAAGAGACGTCGTTCTCCGCGGAGGACTGAGGATCGGGTCCCTGGTCTGAGTCACTTGCAGAACCATCCGAGGCGGTGCCGTCATCAACGCTCGACGAATCATGAAGCAGGGCATGAAAGTGACGAGAGAGGGATCGTCCAGAGCCTCTACGAGGGCCACGACGGTATGTGGAAGACTGTTGAGGCTGGGAGGGGCGAGGGGCTGTAGTAGTAGCGACGGCAGGCTGAGGCGAGGGGCCGGCGAGTGGAGCATAAGTGAGCTGGATGGCCCGAGCAATGTTGAAAGCCTCTGGTAAGGTGGGGATCGAATACACCATCATCTGCAGCTGGAATGGTTGGGGTAGGCCTGCGCAAAATCGTTGGATCATGGTATCCTCCTCGGATATGGCGGTGACGGGAATCTGGGCATGTACACGATGGAATGTCCTGATGTATGACTCTCAGGCATTGTCGCCACCAAGCTATCTGATCTCAGCCACACGGGTAATCGGCTCGCGGGCTGGCGCAGGGGGGGGAAAATACTGCTGAAGGAAGTCACGAAACTCAGGATAAGACATGCCCTCATGTACGCCGCGCTGTGAGCGAAGGGCAAGGAAGTCGCACCAGGTGGAGGCTGCACGACCTGTAAAGCGAGAGGACATCTTGATGAGCCACAGTTCCATGGCTACACCATGGTAGCGAAGCTTCTCCTCGACAGTGGTGATCCATCCTTGGAGCTCGGAGGCCCTGCCGTCAAACTGTGGTAGGCGATCCGGTCGTAATTGTGGAACATACGTCGGAGGCCGATAATGGGTAGGGAGAGGGAGAGCCGACTGTGACAAGAGGGCAGAAGTAGTGGCACCAGCAAGAGCACTAGAAAGAGCGGGAAGTTGAGGCAAAGGTCCTTGACACATCGTGGTGGACGGTGGTGGGAGAGTGAAATGCATCGCAACGGCGTGTGTCTGATGTTGTCGGTAAATGAAAGGGGCAACAGGTTGTGTCGCGAGGTGGGGAGGCAGGGATTGGCCTCCTTGGAGCTGGCGGATGTGACATTGGAGCTCGGCATTCTGTGTCCTGGGTGTAGGAGGGGGTGGGGGGGGAGGCAAAGGAGCGGGGGCTGATGAGGGAGGTGTCGTGGAAACTAACGTCGAGGAGATGGCGGGAGGTGCAAGGGTGGAAACCTGGGAGGAAGAGATGGCTGCAGAGGAAGGGTGGGACTAGGGTGAGGACATGCCACCCGTGGAAGAGACAAGCGTATAGATGACACCAGCCGAAGAAGGAGAGGAAGCTAGCATAGATGCTGATGAGGGGGGTGGGATGGTGGCATCCGGGATGCCGAACTGAGGGGGTGATAGATGTGATCCACCAGGAGCATGTGTGTGGGAAGGGAAAAGACGGGGGGGAGAGGAGGGAAGTGTACTAGTACGAGGCTCCAACTGTGACACGCGGCCTGATAGGGATGAAAAGTCAGTATTGAGGGTTGTGAAGTTGGCCTCGAATGTGGCCTGCATGTTCTTGAGGAGAGTCAGTAGGTGATCCGATTGGACAGCTGGACCCGAACTGGTGGCCATAGGGGTGGAAATGTGAGCCGAATCGGCCATGGTATCATGAGCTAGGAGCGCAAGCCCTTCACTGATGGAGCGGGAGGGGCTCACCGACTCTGCACTCTGCATGGAGTCGACAAATGAAGAAGATGAAGATGATGTAGAGGGAGCACCGTGACGAGAGGGGCGATCTGTGGCCGCAATCGGTGCGTCAAGGCGAGCGAGTCGATTGGAGGCACGAGCGTCTCGAGCGCGATTTTGGAGTGTGCGCTGTTGAATGTCACGGGGAGCCAGGGTGACACGCAGAAGGGGGGTAAGGGACTGCAAGAGGAAGGCGAGTAGAAATAAAGTCTAACGAACTTCCGAATTTAAATCAAGAAAATTCAAAGTCAGAGTGAGGGGGGGAAGAGTGAAATTTCCAATTTGGGCGAGGAAATGAGAGGATATTTTCAAAGGATGGTTTTGAAGGCAAATTGAAATAAAAATAGAAAAGTTAAAAACTAATTCCTAAATTAAGAATTTACGATGAAATTTCATAAAGAATTAGTGATAGCCAAGTAAAGTAGGTTGAGAGAAATTCCAGGATTATTTAGGACAAATCAAGAAAATTTATCTACGTGTTACAAGATTAAGATGAATTTCAAAGAAATTTTAAAAGAATTTCAAAGGAATTTCAAAGGAATTTCAAAAGAATTGCAGAATTTCCTAATGTTACGGGGGGCAGAAAGTGGAAATTGATTCGACTTGAGAAAAATTAAATTTGGTAAATTCCATAAATTATCTGATGAATTTCTGAAAAGGAATTGAATTTCAAAAATCAATAATAAAAATAATTTGGTAGAATAAGGGAATTCGTGTAACTTTTGGACAAATATGCCGGAATTAATTCCGATCACGGCATTAGGAGAAAAGGAAATGAAGATTAATCCTTTTGAATTAGAACAAAATTCTGAACGGCAGAATGGGCGGCATTGTCAAACAAACCCTAAAAGAGAAAATACGCATCATGCGCGTTAGGAAGTTTAGATGATGCAACCGATTAGGCGGGGGGTTAGACGAAGGGGAGATGGAGAGGAGGCAAAAGAAGAGGAAAACGATGAGATCTTTGAGAGAGATCGGCGAGAGGAAGGGAGGGGATTAGTAAGAGGGGGATATATTTACAATATCGCGCTCCCGGTCGGCCGGGAGCAATGAATGTCCTTCCTCCTAGTCGAGGAAGGTCTTCCGATCACCCCTAAAGGGTCTTCTCGATCATTCCCCCGGTGGAACGACGAGGTCACCAGATTGTTTGTGCACAAAGAGGATGAAGACCGTTGATGATGACGATGATGTTCGTCGAGGATGATGTCGGCGTTGATGGAGCGTGATTCACGCTTGGAGTTGGTGGTTGAACAGTCCAACACTCAGTGAATTCTGCTTCACAGTGATTGGAAGAGCCGACGTGGAAGGATCAAAAGCAATATCGCTATGAGCGCTTGACTGCCACAGACCAGTTGTCCTTGTGGTAACTTTTCAGACACCTCTAGCTTGAAGTCCTGGAACGCTACGGGATCGATAGGCCACACTCTCACAGTTTGTATTCGTACTAGAGATCAAAATCAGATGAGCTTTTGCCCTTTCACTCCTCACGAGATTTCTGTTCTCATTGAGCTCATCATAGGACACCGGCGTTATCTTCTATCAGATGTGTCGCTCCCCCCAACTGCCCAAAGTGCACGTGCGCATGGGTGTGGAATAAATGAGGGGGCAGGTTGCACGCACGTGCGCACGGGGGGCATCAGGGTCAGGCGGGAGGAAAAGCGCTGGGGGGAGGCAGATCTGGGGAGGAGTGGAGGAGAAAAGCGGGAAGCGGGAGCGGGAGCGGGTTTGGTAGGGATGGGGAGATCAGGGAGATGGGGAAGGCGAATCAGGGAGGAAAGAGGCGGGGAAGTGCGTGTGCATGTGCGCACTAGGATGGGGCCCAAACGGGGAAAGCGGGG
>BFEA01000067.1:1649273-1680458 GCA_003427395.1 Chara braunii
CTCTCTCTCTCTCTCTCTCTCTCTCTCTCTCTCTCTCTCTCTCTCTCTCTCTCTCTCTGTGTGTGTGTGTGTGTGTGTGTGCCAACGTGCTGCCACCTTTAGCTTTCATTTTTCTTCAACTCCCCACACCCTCTCCGCCGCCTTCCCCTCCTGCTCTCACCACCGTTGGTCAAACGCCTGCTCTCTCTCTCTCTCTCTCTCTCTCTCTCTCTCTCTCTCTCTCTCGCGTCTGCTCCCCCTGGGGCATGAATTCACTCTCGATCGGCAACCCTTGTCCTTGTCAAGCTCTTTCCCTTCTTCCCATCATTCCTTCGTCCCGATCCCTGTCGGTCGGTATCCCTTGCCCTTCGTCCCTGTTTCCGACCCCAACCTGCTCTTTCTGAAAGACGAGGCCCTGTCCATCTTCTCCCACTACCTGATCCCCCCCTGTTGACGGGCGCCGCGCCAAAATGCCCTAATTCGCCTGGAAGGGAAGGGAGCGCGGGGGGGGGGAAAGAGGGGGGGGGCGAGCGCGAGGGGGAGGGGGTAGGGGCGGCGTCGATGATGAGAGGCATCGTCCCGATCTACGCGGACGTCGCGCCGGCCTGCGACAGATGCCACGTCGACATGTCGCCGCGCAAACGGCGCTACGTCATCAGCGCGAGTGACTGATCGAAATGCACGCCCAACATGTTTCCCCCGAATAGAACGCATGGTCATCATCGCTCCATTTGGGTCAACTTTCAGTCTAGATGCAGGCAATAATGACCGTCGGTTCTATTCGGGTGCAGAGACGGTGAGGTGGCGCCGCCAGACGAGCCATGCAGGGTTCTAAGGCGCACTCAGTCCCAGGATGAAAACGCGAGGATTATCCTCAGGCCAGGGATATTACCGCATGCACTTGGTCACAAAAGCCGCCAGATTTCGTCAAAAAAGTCCTTGTGTGAACATGCCCTTACCCACCCAAGACGGCTGGGAGGCAAGGCGGGACAGTCGGGACCCAGAAGAAGAAGAAAAAGAAGACCACCAAGAGCATTCTCTTCCCGCCGACAGTCCGAAGCAGAAGGGAGGAATCAGCAGAGAAAGCCTACCTGTACCAAGGCAAGAAGCAGCAGCAGAAGCCGCAATAGCAACGACAACGAGGAGGAGGGGAGGGAGGGAGGGAGGGAGGGAGAGGAGGAGGAGGAGGTGGTTTCGAGTAGAGGACACGACCACCTACCGTGCATTACCGCCAGCCGTCGACTACCCACCTCCTGGCTGCGTGCCTTCTCCCTCAGCACGCCTCTCTCACTACTGTACCCTCGTCGAAGTGGCTGTCACAGCCGGGCCACCTGTCCCCCGCTCCTTCCTTTCCCACTACCACCAGCCACCCTCCTAATCTCCATCTCTTCCCTCCAGTAGGCTCTTCCTCTCGCTCTTCACGCCCGTACTCTACCCTCCCAGGTCATGACGGCAGTTCATTGGGATGGCCTGACTTGCAATGAAACCCTACTGCAACCTCATCGGACAAACTGATGTCGGCTTCAACCCCCAAAAGCAAAAAAGGATAAAACAAAGATTCTCTACATCCTCCTCCCCCCCCAAAAAAAAGAAAAGAATGTCGACATCCGCTCAAACATCGCGGGGTCCATTGTTGAAACCTCGTTCATCTCGAAAGCGGGAACTAACAATAATAATAATAATAACGACTTCACCAGCTAGGCGTAGCTCAGTTGGTACACCCAGGAATTGTTGAAATCTAGACCGGGGTTCGAATCCAGACCCAATCATAGATATCATATGACCAGTCCACAATCATGCGTCTTCTTTTTTTTTTATTTTTTTTTTTAAAGGCTAATTCTTTGAAGCCCAACCAATTCAATTACCTGTCAAATCATGCGTCATATGGTCTTCAGGCCTTTTTTATTGTCATGATAGTATTACGGGGAACCCCGTAGCAGCCACATTCGTGCGCAAGCCTCCAACGAGGGAACATGCGGGAGCTGCACCCACCAGCAGGTGCGATACCTGCTACAGCAGGTGGGCGATACCGGCCAGGGGTCAGCCGGTAGCATCAGGACCGAGCTTCTTCGATGGGCCAGTCACTGTGCAGGTCAATGATGATATTTCCAAAAAATCTCCCAAGAAAAAAAACTTCCCAAAGGAGAAACGATGAAGGGCAGCTGCAAGCAACAAGGGGCTTTCCAGAAAGGACCATTTGGTCGTCGCTCCGCTACTCTCCACATGTGCAAAATGAGACTGAACATGGAAAATACAGTGTTATGTTTTGTATTTTGTATTTTGTATTTTGTACGTGTCGAGAGTAGTGGAGCGCGGACCTTTGTGTGATGTCTGGCATCAATCACTGCACGCAACCTCCAAAAAAAAAAGAGAACAAAAAAAAAAAAAAAAAGGCGCAAGGAACCTGGGGCCTCTCTAGAAGAACAATAACTCTTGGGCCTTTCTAGAAGAACAATAACTCCAAGAACGTTTTCTGAACCTTAGGCCCGGACCCCACAGCCATGCAGAAAAGCGCAGGTTGTGGCGCGGAGGGTTTTTTAAGACCCCAGAGGCCTGCCCTTTTGGTAGGGCAACGGTCCTGAGTGCTGGTCACACTGAGGTAGAATAGTGGGATAGGGGGTGCGCTAGATGTAGCTCAGTGGTTACAGCACCGGTTGGAAATAGCATTGGGGTATGAGGTTGCGGGTTCAAATCCGCAGCCTCACGCATGGACACCGGCAGGGCGTTAGAATGACGCACGGCTGGACACACACCCCTTGGGCTGGCGCATGGTAAGCTATTACAGACACTGCCTGTGCACCACCCAGGGGACTGTCCATGGTGTTGTATGTTGGGTCCTGGCCTATGAGGGGTTTACCTGATACAGTTAGCAGTCTAATGAGGATGCAGGTACGGTTTTGTGGTTAGACTGCTCATGTGTGTTGGTTACCTTAGGCTCTGCTTTGGGGGGAGCAAGGACCTGAGGTGGGATGGGGTGTGACGCTCAACCTCACGCCCTGTGCTACCTTCCGGTCGGAAAGGCAGCGATGATGGGGTGTGCCAAGGATTTTTGGAAAATTGAGTGCGGGGACACAGACGGAACTGAAATCCCCCGTGTTGGTCCAACTGTAGTAAGAAGAAGGTCCGTCGCCGCGCGGATGTTAAGGGAGGAAAAAAAAGGCGCGCGCGGGACTCGCAGCTATGGGAAACTCAATCCAAAAAATATCGCTGGACTTCCCAACGAGCCGTCGCTCTTCGTTTCGCGTGAAAGGGGGCGGGTACACACGTGGTATCCTGTTTTCGGATGAGGTCGCGTCAGCGCTCGCTACACAACTCCGAGTCCGACGTTGTCGGTGCGAATACCCTTACAAGGGTATCCGCCCTGTTTTTTTTTGCAAGGGACAAAAAGTAGGTTTGATTTAAAAGATAAGTACACCACGTGAGGCGCGGCTGAGGCTATGGTTTACGTTGACTAGATGGTTGACTAAAGTAGAGGGTGTGTGGGCGCGCAGGTTCGAGGCGCACGTGATTTTTGTTTTTTGATGACTGAAGGGCCGGTGTGATCACCGACTTGTTTTTGTTTATTTTACTGATTAAACTAGGATTAAAAAGATTATGTCTCGTTGATTGATGTGTTTGCGTGCGACTTGTGCGTACGTGCAAAAGACGACGTTGACAACAAGGTGGTCATGAAGTATTTTCAGTAGGTTCGCGCGTCGCGCATTACCCATTTATGGAAGTATCCGCTAGTACTAAGGTCAGCTTGCGCCTAGCGCTATCGGTTATGATATCGGACTTTCACCGTGTCGATTTAGGGATCGAGGTTAGCGGGCGACGACACGGGAATATTGGAGTGCCATGAGGAAGCCAACGGGTTGAGGGCCCGGCGAGGATATCCCCCTGGTTTTGTAGTCCACAAGGTTGTGCATCAGGGCTAAGACGGTATTAGTAGTCGCTTTTCTATTTGCGTTATCTTTTAGCTGAGCACGACACCGGGACCAATGGTGATCAATGCGCATGCATATCAGCGGGTGCTTAGCCTCGAGGTGGGGGTGCCTGAGTGGAGTGTGCTTTGTGAAGTGCGTGGACGCTAGCCACGACCTGCTGTGAAAGGTTGAATGTAGGCGTGCTCGTGGGGACCCAATAGACGGGGGTCGTGCCTGGGCACAGGTGGCCCAGGACACCGTCGGGCGGCCCACAGTGATACGAGATGCGGAGGTAGGTTGCATAGACACCTCTAAGGGTGTCTTGAAAGCTCTCACTTGATTATCTATTACTAATAAAAAAATTTGCCTTGGGACTTGCCTCACCTAGGCCCACGATTTGGGTTTTGCAATGGGCATGCGCCCTTGGATGATCGCTGCGTAAGGATCTCCGTGGTGGCCAAAGCACAGGCCGAGCATAGGGCGCGCTGTCAGCATCGACCACCGTCATGACAGATGAACTCGCCAGGTGAGTAGTTGCTTATTCCTTAGCGGGCCTTGGCTGTTACAACCGCCGTACAGTCGTCTATTATTATTCAACGCCCCTTGCGACGTCCGGGATTAGTGCATGGTCGAACACAGATCGGGCGCTGCAATTCCGACCGACCAACGCTGGTTGTCTTAGCAAAAGACTTGTCGTAACTCTTTGGCGGAATGCGGCTTGTATAACTGCCGTCCTGTTGTTTGTATTCAAAAATGCTCGGGTGGTGTCTGAGATAACGCTCCGTTTAAGCGCGAAGGAGGAGTGACGGGCAGTGGAGGACGGAGGCGAGGTCGGAAAGCGGAGCGCGAGAAAAGCAAGGGAGTCCAGAGGTAGTAAAAAGGAAAGATCAAGAGGAGGATGAACCGGGATGAGGAATCACGCCGGATGCACGTGCGATGAGAACGAAGGTGGGGGCAGATGGGCGGAAAGAAGATAACTCGTCCGCTTCGTGACGAAAACAGGCAAGGGAGGAGGCATTTCGGGGGGTTTTGATCATAGCGAACACGATAGCATGGTTAGTTTTGGTTATAGGCTAATGGTGTAGTCAGTATAGATGTGGGAAGCTGCGTGAAAGTGAGGGAAGAGAATGAAAAGACTGGTTGGAGTGTGTAGGAGAGTTGTCGTTCATATGTCGGTGAGATCGGGTGGAAAGAGGGTATAGATAAGGGATTTTGGGGCGGTCGACCCCAGATTTGGCGTTAGATTAGGCAGGAAGTTAGTATAAATTGAGTGAGTAGTCAGAAAGGGTGCGATGGGGATAGCGAGCAGATGGATATGGTAGAAGAAAAAACCGCCTGGCTCACCCATTCCTAGACGAGAATGGGCGAGTGAAGACTCATTCTGGGGGGGGGGTTCAGATATTGCGAAGTGATCTATGGGGTCAGATTCCTCGAGGGAGTCGCGACTTTGATGGTATATAAGTTGGGGGCTGCGCGCAGGGAAAAGCGTTGTTATGGGGTGATGTATTTCCCCGCGTTTCTGTGGAAGATTCACTCGATCCTATTCATGTTGATGGTGAAGGTAGTGTGAGGCCAATCGCGTGTGGAGGACCTATATATAGGCGAGAGAGCTCGAGCAGAAATTTCATCCATCCTTGCTCATCCCAACGATCGATGGTAGTAGCCTCTCTATCTCTCAGCGCGAATGCTAGGAAGGCAGAGTATCTTTCTATGTTCCAATAAATGATCCATTCGATTTTCTGTTTCTGAAGGCTGGAGCACTGAGGGGCGAGTCGTGAGGCTGGAAACTTACTTGATGGCTAGTGGGTACGAGCCGATTAGAAGGTAGTGCATATTTCCACATGCTGGCGGAAGATACATCCAACTTGGCTTGCTTTGAAGTACTAAGAGTGGTGTAAAGTAAAGCGTTGTTGCTGCTGTTTCTTTCGGCTGAGCACAGACTGCTGCTGCTTCTGCTGACTGTGCACTAACTGTTGTTGTTGTTTCTTTCGGCTCTGCACAGACTACTGCTGCTTCTTTTGACTGTGCACAAACTGTTGTTGTTGTTGTTTATTTCGGCTATGCACAGACTGCTGCTGCTTCTGTTGACTGTGCACAAACTGTTGTTGCTGTTTCTTTCGACTGTGCACAAAATTGTTGATGCTACGTTTGTTTGATTGTGTGCACAAACTATTGTTGTTAATCCATTTGACCGTGCACAAACTGTTATAGGTTATCGCGCGCCGTGATTAAGAACTTAAATGGCTATCATTGTGGCACCATGATTTGTCATTGTGTTTGACGGTGGCTAGCGGTATATACTATTGATCGAGGCATGGTAGTGCGTGGGTTTGAAACCGTGATCTGCAGAGCTACAGACAGACTAATGTGTTACTCGGTCTGTTGTGCGGGCGCAGCAAACAGTTGTGGAGACTGTAGGTTTACTTGATAGTAGGTGTGTTGCTCATATTCGTGCGATTTGGAGAAGCGTCAGAAGGTCAACGGTTGACGGTTGACTTCAGTTAACCAAGTTGCATGCACGTTCTGACCATCATTGCGGGGCCCTCAGGCGCATGACGGTTACAAGGCCCTCTCCTGTGAGTTGAGTTGTCCCTCTCTTGTATCTCGAGAGTCTGAAACCTCAACTTCTACCCTTCTTAATCTAGGTCTAGTCCTGTTACGAGAGGAAGGCGGCAGACGGGATTGCAACCAGTAGGACCGCAGCAAGACTCTGTGGGGAGTCAGCCCACCGATTGCGGGAGCTCTACTGGAACTCAGGAGGAGTTATGGAGGCAGGGAATTGAGAGGTAACCAATGCTTTCCCTTTATAAACCCTATTATAACCGCTATCTGTATTCCTTGCTAGGTTTTGACTGAGTATATTGCCTGCATCCCTACTTTGACTTTTGGTTTGACTTTCAGGACATGATTCAAATTAAATAAAGGAATGTATGCGCAATGTCAGTTCCAGTTTTATTGTTTGACTGAAAGCAGATTGTAGGATTGCATTTGGGGGAAGGGTGGGAGAAAGGTTGTATTGCTTGTGTCTGACTGGGTCAACCAAAGGCTGGGCAAGTCTCCATAAGTTTGGGGAAGCCCGGTGCTATGTTTATTTTGAATTGCCTGGAGAACCAGATATGTTTCATAAGTTTGGGTGATCTGGTTGCTCTGATTTTGCGAGGGCTGACTGTGATTGACTTTCAGGGACCAAGCATAAGTTTGGGTGGTTTGGTCGCCTTGTTCAATTTGAGTTTCTTTCAGTTTCTTTAGTTTGTGAACGAGGAGGTCTGAACATGTTTCATAAGTTTGGGTGACTCAGTCTCTTCTTGCTTTGGTTTTAAAGAGAAATGAACCAGGTTGAGGACCAAGACATGTTCCATAAGTATGGGTGGTCTTGGTCCAACGCCACGCACATGTTGGAACCAAAAGGTTATAACTTGGCTATACTTGACTACTGTCCTACTTATGAACAGGCTAGTCAGACAGGGTTCCATAAGTTTGGGTGGTCTGACTATAGCTTATCACTAACTGAAAAAAATATTAATTAAGAGTAAATTTGTGATACGAAGGGGCAGAATGAATCTTGAGCTAAAGATGATCGGCTTAGTTATATGCTACCTCAAAAGACTAAGTGCAGATAATTATATAAAGTTGGGATACTTAAACAGTTCAGGGCGACTAGGGTGACCTAGTCCTATGCCCAAAGAAGAGAAAAGTTACTGTGCCATGTGTTCGTGTATACTCCATGGCTGAACTAGACATGTTCTATAAGTTTGAGTGGTCTAGCTTTATGCTCTATGTAAGCTGGGTATAAAGGGATAAATCATTGATATACCATGAACTATTGTTTGATAAATTGACTTTGGGATGGTAAGAGTACTTATCTTTGTGGTTTTGGCTTGCATGTGGCTGAGTGAGTTCACTACTTAGTCCGAGTTTCAGTTGGTAGGTAGTTTGTTTTAGCTGCTCGCCACGTGCTAGAGCCATAGGAGTTAGTTTCAATTCCTGTATTTTCTGAGCTATTTTTTTTTTACTTAAATCAATTTTTGCATTTTCTGAGATCTTTTATTATACTTGGTCTTGTATAAATCTTGGTAAATCACTTTCTCTACGGGAAGTGCTGCCGAAATTTATACAAAACCAAGGGGTTAGTCCGATTTTATTTTTTTCAGGGTCCAATTTTTTTGACTTTTTGGCTTAGTAAAAATTTGAAAAACCTTATTTTTTTAAGAGAGTGCTGCCAAAATTTCTGCTAATTCAAGGAGTTAGACAAAAAATTAGACCTTGAGGAGTCAAAGTTATTTTAGATTATGAACTTAGTTTTGTATAAATTTTGGAATAGCATTTTCTCTACGGGAAGCGCTGCCGAAATTTCTGCAAATCTAAGGAGTCGGTTAAGCTTTGTCTTAAAGTCGAACTCAAGTCTAACCTCCGAGTTCTTATTTGACTTAGTATAAATCTGGGAAGTCCGCGTTTCTAAAGAAGATGCTGCCCAAATTTTTACTAATTTAGAGAGTTTGACAAATTTTGACTTTCCATAATTAAAGTTTGATTTTTGGGTTATTATAAATTCTGCGTAGGCACTTTTCCTAGGGGAAGCGCTGCCGACATTTTCATAGTTTAGAGGAGTAGATTCTATTTTGACAGGTGACAATTTTGGCAATCCACTCTACGCAGAGGAGATTCTGCCAAAAGTCTACATTTTCATTGGGCACAGACTAGGGGTAGACTCAAGATTAGTTAAGTATAATAATTTTTGGTGAGACAGTGATTATGAAGATTATTCTCGATTTGGACTTATAGATTTAACTTGGGGATTGACTTGTCTTGTGTTACAAGTTCTATTGAACGTTTGATTTCAAATCAGGACTACCTTCAGCTTTATCCTACAAGGATCACCTTCTGTTATCACTAATAACAGGTCGGTTGCGAAGTCGTCGGTCTACGACTCAACTCCAATTCATTCTCAATACTCAACCTAAAAAGACTTTAGGCCTGGTGATTTTTGTTGTTTTATTAAGGTTTTCACCCGGACTTTTATTGAATGGTCATTTAACAAAGGTACTGAGTATTTAATTATGGTTGGTTGGACAAGGGTTGGGGCTTGCATGGCTAAAGCGAGGGGTATGAGTATAGAGGTTGGTTAAAATTAACTTCGTGTAGTGCGTGAACTTTTGGTTGACTCTTTGATGTGATTGCAGGTATGTTATGTGGTTTGGATTTTGGATTTGACTGCCTGCGATCACACACATATATATGGTTGTGAGGAGTCCTACTGTGATTGTGAGAAGTGATCGTCACATACTTAGTCCCCTTTATATATATATATATATATATATATATATTACCTATGTTGGGTGTTCGCGTGGCCTGAGAGGGTCCACGATTAAGGGTTAAATAGGGATTGAGATTAAGAAAAGAAAGAAAATCCCGTTTTATTGTTGAATGTTTTTTAAAGATTTTTTAGTCGGACGTTGGTCTTGGGCCCGGATTCAAGGTCCTTGTCCAGGACATCCCAGATCCGAGACTCTGCATGAAAGGGATCTCCCCCCGCGCAGAGTTTATTTGCCTTGCCTGCCGAGACACTCAGCCTAAAGGTTGGAGGTGCCATGGAGGTTGTACGACTATTCCTTCAACCGTGCAATATTGTGAAGGGGTAAGCCTTCACTATACTTCGAGTCTGACACTTGACTGTCATTAGCAGTACTCGAATCCACGAGGGACCGCTTGATTATGGGCACTACATAGTACGTCATCATTGCGACTGCTTGCGTATTCATGCATTGCTAGTCGATATGATTTAGCCCTGCACCGACGAGGTTTCATACTAAAGTCTCGTGCGCGACGTTTATCCGATTTCCACGTCGGAGAGTTATGAGATGGTTATTAAGGGACTAGGAGTGTTGTCGCGTTGTTTGTTCTGTGTCGTTTTGTGTATATGTATTCGTGTGTGTTTTTATTTTTATGTTCTTTAAAGTGTTGTGCGCGTGGAGTGTGGGATGCGTCCTAGTCCACTGACGACGAGTCGCGTGTGGGACCTCAGCCCCCCAAAATGTCGGTTCGCGTGCGGGTCTGATAGAGGCGTAATACCGCGCGTACCCCCTATGCTACAGCGTATGAGAAACGCCCTCGGCTGGTCCACCTCTGCGATTGCACCTGATTAGCTTTCGTATTGTAGCTCGACAGGGATACGCCCACCGAAGGGAGGTGACAGTTTCCGCAAGGTGGAGGTAAGTCGTGCCTCGCGTATGCCCTATCTTGTCGTAGGGGCTCGCGAGAGGTATGGCTGGCGCACTCGGCCGGAGCGGCTTGCGGAAGCTCCATTATGTATTCGTGACAAGGATAAGACCAACTCCTGCGTGACGCTGCCGGGAGGGTCCCGCCCCATTTTGTGCGGTGCCGGACCGATGCGCTCGACAACGTGGAGGGCCTCAATCGAGTGGCATTTTCTTTATATTCGTCCTCGCCTCGTGTGCGATAGTGGAACCCCTTGACCTGATAACGCTTGAGGCGACGACAATCGCAGCACAGAGTGTTAGGCGAATGAGACTCCACTGACGCCCACGGAACGACGATCGGTTCGTTAAAGGGCAATAACAACGAATATGGCGGAAAGTGTGTATCGATGATAACAAAACCCACACCAATGAATCCAGAGCACCAAGTTTTCGGAGGAAAGTAGTAACGCCCTCCGATCTTGGGGACGGCTTCTCGTACGCCCCACTCGCATACACATGTCTTATCCTCGTTGTACGGGAAGGGGTGCAGTGGAGGCACGGGAAGTTGGCGCCCGGTGCCGGAGGGCGCGGTGTCCTGACCCTCCGCTGCGTACCCGACAGACGTCCGTTCACTCTCCGCTGCATACCATACGGACATCCGCTCACACGCCACTGTGCACGGGGGCCCGCCCGTGTACCTTCGTTGCAGACCCGGTACCAGTTCGCGGGGTCATGCTGAATCAGCAGGGTCGGTTTCGGGGCTTCTAGTGGTACTGCGCGGGCTCAGTGCCCTGCCTTACAACAGGCCAGCCCGCAGCTCAAGTGATCATCGGGTCCCGATGGTCGTGATCTGGACCAGAGGCAGGGGTGTGATAGCGATAATCCGCGCGGTTTTCTCAACCACGCGTCGGACTCCTGTAGCTGGGTTATGGGGTAGGTGAGGTGGTGACGATCACCATTAGAAAACAGAAAATGCAAAAAGAAAAGGAAGGGGAAATGGTCGAGCATTGAGCTCTGGGTTTGTGCTTAGGTTTGGATTGTTGTCCTAGCGCCTCGGTGTCTGATGGTTTTAGTGAGGTCGAGACGCAAGAGAACTTCGAAACGCCATTTTCCCTTTCCTACTGATGTTATTGTTATTATTATTATTTATTATTACTATTATTATTATTTCTATTACTAACTCCTTTATTTCGATTTCCCTCACTTTCTGTCGTTTTGCGAGGGGTCGACGGTTGGTTTATGAACCTTGAGTGCAAACTGGCGCCCTAGATTGGCCCGGCCTCTCGCTTACTACCTTGTGTCTGAGCTGTTCGGCTAGGCGCCGCGCGGTGGGACCCTAAAGAAGGGCAACCCGCGACCGCTTTGGTAGGAGGCTTATCAACCCCGTGAAAGGTCATAAGCCCCCTCCTTGCCATCGGACACGGGTACCCAATATAAGTAGGCAGACGGCGCGTTTTAAAGAGAGAAGGGCGGCCGTCGGTATCCCGTTATGGGACCACTACGTCCAACCCGCGGTCATCTCATATAAAAATGAAGGGACTAGAGATTGACAGAAAAGTGAGCCTCTTGCGTTATGACCGTTGGAGTTCGGCTTCCTGTTTTTCCTTTTTCTTTCTCTTTCTTACGTTTTACTCGTCTTATTAAAATTTTGAAAAAACAATTTTCTTAATTTACAGAGTCTGAAAAAAGTATTTGAATTCCTCGTTTAAAGCACAGGGATTGCCGTAAGCAGTGGTCCTATAAAGGTTGGGGGAGATGAGCCTACTCGGACTTAGGTAGCTCTGTTACCCTGAGCAAAGAGGGAGGATCGAGCGGCGAGGTGTGCGCGCGAGTTTGTCTGCGTGCGCGTGCCCTGAGCGTCTAAGTTTTGGTTATTTCGGAGTTGGCAGCCTGGTACCATATACGGCCGGAGGGGCTCGACTATGGTGCGTAGCAACGGGCTATATGGCTACAGGCCAGGATGCCTCCAGTTCCTTTGGAGGTGGGAGCAGATGTCTGGGGATGGGCCGACGGTGACCGCCATCTTGGACTACAGTCACGGCAGACGGGAGGCAAGCCTAAGGGTAAATGTTGAAGGGAGAAAGGAGGAGGAAATGAGGGTAGACCAGGGTCTGCAGTTAGCGATTACGGAGGCCAGAGACCGTGCTGAGAGGAGGTGTAGGAGAGATGGGGTCACAAACGAGATCAAGGTGAAGATCATTTGGAGGCAGAGACATCAATGGACACGGTGGAACGAGAGTAGGAACAGCTGGACCGGGATACTGAGGCTGAGAGCGACGCCAGTGACCTGAACGTGGAGACCCAGTCCTGGCATGGACTAGACCAGTGGCGAAGGGACCACCCGCCAGCAGAGCCGGTAGAGAGTGGCCCAGAGGCCAGTTCACAGCGACGAAGGGACCAACGTCGTTAGGCTGCAGAGAGAGAGGGTCAACTCATGAGAGCAGAGAGCGGGAGAGGTCTCTCGCCGACAAGTACTGGGCAACTCATGCAGACGGTGGGTGGTAGATGACAATTTTCGGGCACACAGAAGACACTAACTTTTGCTCACGCTCTTGATGTCAACAGACCGCTCATTGTCCAGAGCACTCTTTGTGTTGTACCATTCTCGGAACTGAGAAGGGTGACCAGGTTTAGGGAGGCGTGGAGCAAAGCACGTGTGGAGCGGGTGAACACGTCAGGAAAAATGAGTCTTTAAACGAGGTCATCACCGCATCGTGATCAGGGTCGCCAAGTTTTGTGAAGTGAGTACTGACTGCATGAGCGATCCAGACGCTGAACACTAGCGGTGCAAGCAAGAAAAGAAAGGGGGAGAGAGAGGTGACTAGGTGGTTACAATCGAGGGGGCGAGGAAGACGTCACTCGCATCTAGTAACACGTGTCACGTAAGGGAGGACGTGATCCGGACAGCGACTCCAGGGTGAGGAAGGAGGGTGACATGCAGGCAGCGGAAAGCGGGCGGAAGAGTGAGAGGGAAGGAGATGACGCGCAGGTGAAGATGTGTGTGAAGGGCGACGACAAAAGAAAGAAGAGTGACTATAGCATGTTGCTTAAAAAGATGATGTGTGGGGATTGGCTCGCCCTCTGTTCATCGGTGTCAGCTGGTCACGTTCGAGTAGCTGTGTCGGTTACAGAATGAGTCTGTGAGGGATGAAGTCCTTCGTTTCCGTTTGCACTCTGGTATTCCAGGCTTGAGTCCGCAGCAGGTCACTCATCGTTATCTTGCTAAGATTAGCAGGGGCGAAGAACTAACAGAGATTCGACCCCGCACCTGGTTCAAGAAGGGAGCATATGAGTGAAAACATGTAGCCGACTACTTAAAGCGAATCGTTGACGTCATCAGTGATCTTCTGTTGAGTCGAACTCAATGAAGGGTTTCTCGAGATCGATGTGTGAAGTCACGGGATTGTCCCAATTAGAAAAAGGGAGAGTGAGAGTAGCCGCTGATATCGCTGGATGACTAAGTGAGAGCAGTTGTGTTGACGGAACCGAGAGTGAACTTGTATACAAAAGTCTTTCATGGGTAGTGTTTTCCTTGTCGGCTAATTACCAAATGAGTCTAATGCCGTGAGCATTCGCTTCGTCTTAATCGACTATCCCGCATGAGGCTCCCAGGGTTGGTGCATGTCAAAACCGTATAGAACTCTATTGAGTCTGTGGATTACTGTTAATCTTGGTAACACCGTTTTCCGTCCAGATCCTGTTATTTACCGGGGGAGTTACCTTGTTTCTTTCATTGTCGTTGATGCGTCTCTTTCCCTAATGCTAGGGGAGCTTGGGGTCAGCATGATTGTCTGCGTGTCTTACGACTGAGTTGACTACAACCAGAAATTGAGCATGGGTAGTTCTGAGTGAGTGGTCTCACCGATGATACGGGTGGAAACGGCTTAGAGCACGATGAGGAGTTCTTGCCAGTTCTTGACTGTTTCGTGTGCCTAGCTCCTTGGAACCCTCTCAGAAAGAGACTTGGCTGCTCAAGATGAAGGTCGCTGCAAGTGCAAGTAGTCACACTAGTAAGTCGTTTTGCGAAAATGTATGCTTCCAGCTTCATTACGGGGGTTGTGACAGTTTGACTCAAATGAACGCTGTTGACTTCAAGAGAAACTTGGGTTTTCAATAAGATAAGGTCTCAACCGATCGATCGTCTAAAGCAGCCCCACTCCCTTCCCTTTTTCCTTCTGCTAGTCGGGGTCGTGCCTTGTTTGTTACCATGTAATGATTCTGTATGTGATCAAGGCCGGCGAGCGAACCCTTGGACCACGATGGTCGATCCATAAAACAGACGGATGAGCCAGGGTGCCGTGAGCGCTGACGTGTCTCACGTGGATCCAGTCTAGTGAGTGACTGAGTGACATGCCCCCCTGAGTCCGAGAAAACGAGCCCAAACGTAGATTTTGAAATCGTGTGTTCCATTGGGGTAAAGGGGAATCGCTAATTAAGGCGGTAGGAATATAAACTTGAACCGGTGTTGACGACCAAATTTTGCAAACGTCTAGTCCACCATATTGTTTGATGACAACAGAGTGATGAGCGGTGAGGGGAGAAAGAGACAGCTGAGAAAGTTGGCTTACTTTATTATAAAGTTCTTGCTTGATGGGGATTAGTTGAACTCTGATGAGTAGACGACCCGAGTGTCGGGGTTGCCAAAGGGTTGCATTTGTACCGGATAACTTATTGAGTAGGATACGTGGAGCTCATATTCCCATACCTTATTTTAATCCGGGGCTCGGACTACGTTCAAAGTACTCATACACGGAGGTTTGCACTAAACAAGTAATGATCTGACACTAACGAGGGACATGAGAACTTTCCAGTACCCAGGCTTGTCCCTACAGATTATGGATGGTCTTCTCATTGAGGCCTACCTTTTCAAGCACGAACCGGACTCCGTGCCTGGAGTTGTTGCGTTGGATGGACTTGGGCACTGAGTTTGAGAACTACGGAATACATGCTAGCGGGTTTAGTGCTTAGAGCCTCTACGCCCAACACAAATGAGCTGCTCCCAGATCGGACACCTAGTACCCTGGTTATTCACCCTGACAAATCCTAACAAGGAGCTATAGCATAGGAAAGACGACTGTGCGCTCTCGCATTCCATATGAACGGGGTCTGTGTAGACATCACATGTGCTATGTGCCCAATAGCCCTCAAATAGCACTTGGCACTGAGTTTCCCTTAACTTATGGAGACTTGCCTAGCCTTTGATGGACCCAGTCAGACACAAACAATACTGCCTTCCTCCCATCCTTCCCCCAGATGCAATCCCTTCCCACAATCTGCTTTCTGTCAGACAACAACACTGAAACTGACATTACACATGCATTCTTTTACTTTAGTCTGAATCATGTCTTGAAAGTCAAAGTCAAAATCAAGGTAAGGGTGCACGCAATATACTCAGTCAAACATAGCATGAAGTACAAATATGGGTTATAACTGGGTTTATAGAGGGGAAGCAATTGTTACCTCTCAGTTCCCTGCCTCCAGAACTCCTCCTGAGTTCCGACAGAGCTCCCGCAATCGGTGGGCAGACTCCCTACAGAGTCTTGTTCCGGTCCTACGGGTTGCAATCCCGCCTGGCGCCTTCCTCTAGTAACCACAGACTAGACTTAGAGTAAGAAAGATAGAAGATAAGGGGTTTCAGACTCTCGAGATGCGGCAGGGGAACTGTCACAACTCCCAGGAGAGGGCCTTGCAATTTTCAATCGCCTTAGGGCCCCACAATGGTAAGCCAGAACTCGCAACAAAGACAACCGAACCGCATTCAAACGCCACAAAGATGGATAAAGCTATGGCCAACCAGTGGAATAACCCTTCCCCCAGACGATCCTCTAATCCGCAACAGTGGTCCCTCTACAATGTATAATCCCCTCTCCAAGTCACCGACTTCCACCTTCGAATAAGCAACAGTTATGAAATCTAAAAAAAACTGCGTTCGAATGTCTTGATTGTATCATACTCGGAATACGGGTGTAACTGCGACAGCTCCAACACTCTCCGCATACCCAACCAGTTGTGCATAGTAACAGAGCACCAAGATAGTGCGCAATACCTAACATGGTAAGCCCAAACACCGCGATTTGCCCTGCAATGGGCAGTAAACAGCACTGCTGCGCACCAACATGGACTGTGGACAGAGATTAAACAGCAAGTCTCGACAGCAGTACTTTACAAAAGTCGTAGCGGCCAGGTATTGAAACATCAGTCGGATGCCAACTGCAGTGAGTCACCAAGCCGCACCACAGCGTTCAGCAATAACAACCATCACGACACATAGTTATGAAACCCAATAGCGACTGCGACAACATGCAGCACACGAACAACCTCTCCTTCTCCTTGGTGCTCCCTCGTAGTAGCACGTAGTGCAGGGCACTATGCTAATGCCCAAAGCGACCTGCAACGGACGAACTGCAGTAGGGCTAAGTATCATCCGCAACCCACTTACTTTAGGCTCAGATAAGCACCTCCTTGACCTCTGCAGTTGGCCCGGACACACTGGGGCACGACCGTCCTCAGTAGATGCAGTCTGGTCCTGGGCCATGCACCCCACCCATAGAATCAAGAGAGGGATCTCAATCTGCCAGTCTTCTCTCTCCCCCTCTCTCTCTCTGAATTTTGTGCTCGAATCTAAATCCAAGTGGAGTACAACAACGTGTAGCGATAGCTCAAGCGGAGTAACAACGGTTGTTTCCTCAACCAACTGCAACAGTTGTCCTTGCAACAGCAGTCAATCAACTCTTGTTTTGAAACTGCAGCAATCTGACGTTGCTTGACCAACAACCCCCGCGCTCCCGTCGTTAGTATGCATGTAAATCTTGCCCTGTTCCTCTCATCATTGTCCGTACTCGGCCTCTCTGAACCTAGTCGAAATCTTGGGTAAATGCGTATAAAGTTCAGGTTAATCGTTGTTGGACTGAGTGCAACCCCTTAGACGAACACTGGAGTTGCAGCGAATAACTCCGCCACGAAGACAATCGGAATCGTTATGCACACCAGGCCAAGGAAAACGATCGAATAAAATTTTCCCTAAAACATGGAAATATACTCTGCCTTCCAGCTTAGCGCTCCCACTTAAACCCATCAATCAACAGGTAAGTCTCCTACCTACGGCTCGCCCTTACGCTACTCCCATCGATCGGAGGAGCAAGGTCGAATGAATCTTCCGCTGGAGTACAAAAATATACACTTTTACCCCCCCCCCTAGCGGCCTTGCACCTCCCGCAACTTGTAGCAGTTGAACCATTGCCTAAACGTAAAACATGTTGCAGCCAAACGAATCGTATTGCGCCAAAACCCCTAAGTTCGAATCTTTCCTTACCCAAATCCGCTCGGAAACGAGCAAGATGTGCCCGTTCTTCTGCTCCTCTCCGTCACCATTATACTCTCGCGCACCTCCTTTCTTTACTACTTCCTATTCTGCTAACTTCCCCACCATTCTGACCCCACCATTCGATTCGTCACGCCAAGAAACTTCTATTCAACTCCTTCCCTCGCTCGATTTCGATAAGAAACGAGCGAGATACGTAATCTTTTTGCCTCTTGCTATACCTGTTTCCGCCATCTCGGCGCACCGTTTTTCCTACCTAAATCTCATTCTACTAATCCTGCTGCAAAACTATCCATTTACTTCGTCGTGCCACAACATGCCAGAGTCGACTCTTTCCCCGCCCGATTCCATCAAGGATCGGGTGGGTTCTACGTTTTGTACTCCCTCCTACTCCCGCTCGCTTCTGACATGGTTCGCTCCCTCTCGGCATGCACCCGGCGCAACTCCTTGTCTCGGTTCGCTTTCCTTTTCTGCCTCTTTTCCGCCTCCCTGTCGAACTGCGCGCTAACCCAGGCACCACATAGCGCGTTTGTTAACACAGGCAGCGGGACGACGGTCATGGAAGTCGAAATCCGCTTAAGGAGTATGTAGCAACTTACCTGCGGGATCAATCAGCCCTGAACTCGGATGGCGCTGAAGCGCGGGACCTTTGCTCGGCCGCCAGGGCAACTCAATAGCCGCAACAAGCAAAAGGGCGCTCGGCCCGCTGCGCTGCCAGCAACGTGAGGCCCCCACCGCAGATCTTGGTGGTACTAGCAAATATTCAAATGAGAACTTTTAAAGTTTGAAGTGGGAAAGCGCTCTATGGGAATGGCCGCTGCAGCCAGTACCGATGCGGGCCTCCACCTGGTGCCCCCTGTACCCCGGCACGGTCCCCCGTCCATCGAGCCCCCAACTGGCACGCTCCAAATGTTCTCCAACTCCCTTTTCCTTTAGGCTATCGACGCTCTGCAAGTGGGAAGCGAAAGAAGCCACGACCACGGACCCCACCACACTCATGCACGTTGACCCCTTCGATTTGTGTTTCGATGCGTGTAGGATAGAATAATTTTTTGTCGGCGCCCCTTTGTCCGGTGACGTAGCAGCTGGGCCAGGCCCGTTGGTCCCAACATCGGCCTCGGAATCGATCACTGATTCAAAGACATCAATAAAATAAAGGTAGAAAAAACAATAGTAAAAATAAAGATGGAGGAGGGCGAACACAAAAAGGTAAAGGGACCACGGACCTCACGTCCCACTGGCCTGCGATGCCTCGCACCCCTAGGCCACGCCTGGTTGCACCTCGCCGTCGATACCTTGCGAGGTACACTAACCCAGGCGAGGACCCAAACTTCCTCTCACCCGTGCGTCGTCAAACGGACGAGGCCGCCCTGACATGACTTGCAGACAACACGTCAAATACCCTTCTAAGGGTATTTTGTACGACAACGAGGTCAGATACTTACACACACACCACTCACACACACACACACACAAACTCACAAATGTAGCAGTGTACATACCCTTGTTTAGAGGTAGATTTATTCGATTTTGCTCATGTTATCGATGGAAGGAGCGTGAGGTCAGCTGCGGGATCGGCGCTCACTCACAAACTTTCACTCACTCACACACACAAACAGTAGTGTAGCTTTCCATACTTTAGCATTAGATTCATCTGATTTCTTCATCCTATAGATGGCAATTCCGTAAAGCCCGCCCCGTGATCGGTATACTGACACACACACACACACACACATACACCCGTATATCGTAGTGCACCTTTGTATGTTCTAGCGGTAGATTCATTCGATTTTGTTTTCCCTATCAATAGAAGTGTCATGGAGTAGACTGAGGGATGGGAGACTTACCTGCTCTCTCTCTCGCTCCGCAGCCCGATCCTTCACGAAGCTCAACACAGTGCGACCACAGCACGGGCACGATGGCCACAACGTGCATTTCAACAAGTCGGCAATGACAGACCCAACCTCACGACGCCATCGTTGACTGCAAGGGAGGGCACACCTACTACAAGGTAAGTCATCCTCTCCTCTTATCTCCTTCTCCTCCTCCTCCTCTTCTTTTTCTTCCTCCCATTTCTCGTGCATTTTTATCCTTCTTCTTCTTCTTCTTCTTCTTCTTCATCCTCTTCTTCTTCTTCTCCATTCCCCTCCGTGGATTCAACTCTACCTCGCGCTCTCCTTCCTCCTGGTCTATGCGATGTTGCCTTCTTCCACCACACACCCCTCTCTAACACGTTCCGTCGCGATGTGGAGAATACCGAGACCACTGCGCGTGAGACACGACAGGCATAAGCGCCCTTCGGACAAGTCGGGCGGAAGGTAGGTAGATCGCATTTCCCTTATCTTACCTTTTTTTTTTTTTTTTTTTTTTTTTTTTCTTGTCGCCGAACAGTTCCCCTCTTATGCAACCTACCTCTTCTCCCGTGTGCGCCTCCTTCTTCCACTTGCCCACTCATTAGTGCAGTCCATCTCCTCCTCGACTCGACTACCCTCCACCTTCCCGTAGACAAACCATTTTCCACGATGCGGTTGTCTTCCTCCTTTGCGCGGCCGACTTCCTCCTCGTAATCCGCGCGGTTGTTTTCCCCCACGGCACGATCACCTTTTTCCTCGTACCGCGTGCTGCTATCGCACCGGGATGTCAAGGACCTTCCTTCGAATGAATCCGCCCAAAAGTCAGGGCAGGTGCGTTAAGGTAAGTTGAAGAAAATCATATACGTAAGGGGAAAAAAAAAAAAAAAAAAAAACTTACCAAGAAATAAAACGAAATCCAAAAGAAAAAAAAAGAAAAGAAAAGAATAAATTCTAACGAAAATCTAACTGCTAACTTCCCTATCTCGCCAAGTGTCGAGCCCGCTTTACAACAGTGAACCTAAACTTAACGAACTCACCCTACTTCAAAACCCAAAGTCGCGGGTTTAAGTCCCCCACGCCCGGGGTCGGGGTTAAGTGTAACTCTATATAGCAAAAAAAAGGAACTAGCTCGAGTCGGGGTAGATTCGATCCCTAGGTCTCTTGTTTGACAGTCTACCCCGAAACCTACTGAGCTTGCTCTTACTTCGAAAGGAAGAAAAGCTGCCCCAATATAAATATAGTAGTGGGGCTAGTTGTACACACATTTTCAAGTTTATATGTGTGTATGCTTGTTGGTCCGTGTACCTGTCTGAATGTTTGTCGACTTGAATGTGTGTGACCCACACAGATACTTGGTTGATCAGAATGCCCAAAGGGTCAGTACTTAACTATGGCAATGACATTGAGGGTCGCAGAGGAGAAAAACACTCAAGTGGCGGGAAAAGAGGCCCGCGACACTTAGGAGCCGCGGAAAGCATTCAAGTAGCGGGTAAGTCGGTACCATACCAAGTAAAGATAGTTGTTCTGAGTACTCGAGGCCGACCAGAAGAAGACAAATTAGCATTTTTAGACGCCCAGTACTGATAGGTAGACAACCTAAGACAGGTATCAACCCAAGTCTCAGTGTGTGTCGTACATCTACCTGACACAACACTAACCCAATCAACCCTTCGACTTTTCGGTCGGAGGTATTACTACCGATCTAACCATCAGAGTGCGCGTCATAACAATGCGCACACATACTTTCGAAATCTTCTCACTAATTTGCCCCGGCCTCAATGGTCGAGGAAATCGTTTCAAGTGTCATGTTAAAGCGTGCACACCCTTTTCATTTCAGACCGGCCCTGTCATGGTAGCCGATGTCGTCGCTGTGTCGACTGCAAAAACATGGTCAAATACCCTTGTAAGGGTATTTCGTCCAACAACGGTGCACATCGTGGGGAAGGGACAATTGACAATACACCGGGACACACAACTCATTTTTGTAGTGTTCCAGGTTCTTATATCAGGGGACGAGAGAAGGATACGGGCCGAAGCAAGGGCCCAACATCTGCATAGGGCTAGGGAGGCAGCAGCAACAGCAAAGCGTGCGTTAGCACAGGCTAGTGTTGGCGCCATGGCTACTTCTGCAGCAACCTCTCAAGGTCAGCAAACGTCAGGGACTTTCGGTGTCTCCTACGTCTCATCTAGTGGGATGAGCGCAGGATCACCCTTTAGTCAGATGGCAGGCTCGCAGTACAACCAACCACCTCTGCCCACTAGAGAGCAGATAGAGCTCCAACAAGTAGACTTGATCCGTTTATGGCCAAAAAAGGACCTCATAGAAGCTACCGCAAAAGAAAATGAAATTAGAAACAGTGTTGTAAGCCCGAAAGGACCGGGGTACCCTCTCCCAACCGGTTCCGGACCGGTCATACTGACCGGTCAACTGGGCCGGTTCCCCCCCCGTGGGCCCTAGCGTATAATTTTTTTATTTTATTTTTTAAGCCCAGGGTGTTGTAGAGGCCAAAGATTAGACCCACCGTGATTGCTGGCAGCGACAACCGGTGGTTGTCCTGACAGGTTAGGCCACCTCCCTACCCTTCCCCACATTAATACTCTTAGCGCACCCCCTATCCCTACTATCCTACCTTGGTGTGACCAGCACTCATGACCATCACCCTACCAGTATCGAGGGCAACATGGACCTGACAGCAGTGACAAGCACCAAGGGGTCATAGCGCATCCAATTTGGGGGTTCTTGCCGTTTTTTTTTTAGCCCTGAAGCCTCCATGCAGACCATGGAGGTCTCCTGGCCCAAAACAAAGTCAGACCGGGTCCGATAGGCCCGCCAAAAAGGCTTGAAAAGTATCGTCCCTACCCTGCCACTAACACCCCTACCCCCTTTTCAAAGTTTTTGGGCGGAAGGTCAACGTTTGCAGGAAGCTAGGTAGGTCGTTGTCAATGTTTGCTGAAGCTCGTGCTTGCTGAAAACCTACCACCAACACCCCCACCATAACCCCCCAACCCTTGAAATACCCCCCCACCAGCCAAACAAAACTTCTTTGTTCAAAGTTTTCTTTGCGGATTTGGGGAGATTTCGGCGAGCGCAGTCCAACCATGTCTTCAAAAAAACGGAAAAAAAATAAAATAGCCCGTTTTTGGGCCCAACCGGAATTCCGGTTGGACACCAACGGTCCGACCGGCCCAGTTGGATCCGGCCCGGCCCAACCGGCCGGTTGCCGACACAGCCCTAATTAGAAATAAAAAAGCTAGGTTGTAGAGCAGAGAGGCAGACAAAGCTCAATTAGAAGGGTTAGATAATTCTTGATGACACGGGTAAAGTCCTTAAGGCGGGTATGTTGAGCATGTATGTGTACATGGACAACAAGCTGGACGACATCCCATCTACCCTTGACCAAATACTGACCGCCATGCAGAAGACGTGAAGCCTACCGGTACTCCCTTCCACAATAGGCGGGCCTCGTATAAGGCCCTCAACAACCTTTTCATCGCCGTCTTCTCTACCCGCGATGTCAGGCACCTTTGTCCCTCAGTTTGGCATCCCACCAGGTGGCACGTCAGCAGCAGTTATCCAACTGATGCAGCTGCAGGACAGCAGCCGGTGCAGCCACTTGTACATTAACAAGGTTTGGTTGAACCACAACAAGAATGGTTCCCAAAGACCCCACTGAAACTGCTTAATATTTTCTCTGGAGACAAAAACGATGAGGCCCTCGACGCATGGTTGAGGGCAGTTCCAGTATGGGTGAGGGCCAAATGCATGTTGTGTGAGGAGGAAGTGATTACAATTGCTTCGTACCTTGAGGGTTCGACAACAAGTTGGCCAAATGGGTTAGTCACATCTCGGGGCTATGGCAAACCAATAAACCACCGAGCTAAGACCCAAACATTAGAAAGCTTTATGAACTTGGTTGAAGCGCGTTGGCACAACCCTCAGCAGGCTCAACAAGCCACTTATGTGTTGGCCAGGCTTGATACTACGAAGTACAAGGCAACAAGTCTTGC
The DNA here is from genome assembly GCA_003427395.1 of Chara braunii. Classification (NCBI taxonomy): domain Eukaryota; kingdom Viridiplantae; phylum Streptophyta; class Charophyceae; order Charales; family Characeae; genus Chara; species Chara braunii. Next base: position 1,672,537 of record BFEA01000067.1, read on the forward strand.
TAACCATGTCCTTACAGTGACTTCCCTGAAACATAAAAAACTTGATGATTAGTGAGGCCAGCCTCGAGTACCACGACATAGACTCCTTCAGCAAGAAAGAAGGCCTTGAACTTGGAGGCTAAGCTACGAGGGGTGCCGCATGTTGCTATGGTCGATAGGAAGAAAACGATTTCACAAGAAGAAGGGGCATTGATTGATGATGTTGACTCCGGTGGGGATCAAGTAAAAATCGATGACATTTTCGACCTTGTGGAGGAAACAGAGTTAGGGAGCAAGGGGAGTTTTGAGGGCGAAAGGCCGCAGCAAGGACGGCAAACAAAAGAGTCGGTGGAAAACCCATAACTCATCAAATTCTCTGCATGGGTGAGGGCAGGTCTTGATCAAGACGTGCGGAGGACAAGTATACGCGTGGAGCTTGCATTAACTGCGGACTGTCTGGGCATCAACTATTCAAATGCAAGAACGTTGAAGTCTCTCAGAGGGTCCCACCCGGGCGGAGAATCTGCCCACGGTGGTACGTCTACGAGCACATCCCAAGGAAACACGTCGGGACGGTAGAGATTATAGCTTCCTCTACTCATGATGAACTGGAGGATGCTCCCTCACCATTTCAGGAGTTGGCGGAAGTTATTGACTCACTTGTCCACACAAAAGCATCCATACTAAACGATACTCTTTTCGTTAGATGTGTCTGAGGCCTTAGACAACTTATAAACAGACTGGTCAGCAAGAGACACCTGTGAGTCTTGGGTGGTGGTGTCAAAAGGTCCTAGAGAGGAGCATCTTGTTGCGGAGGTCAATGTAGGTGGCTGCAAGTGTGGTGCCTTCGTGGACATCGGCTCCACGCAAAAGTTCATAAGTTGTGATTGCATTGAGAGACTACGCCTAGGGGACCGCGTGCAGCGCTTGGGTAGGTATGCAGCATCTACTCTAACCAACAAAGAGCGCATGGTAGTAAATGACTACGTCAAGGGCGTGGTCTGTACCTTCTTCTATGGAGGAGGGGATTTCGTTCCTGGTTAGCGACAACCAACCATTTGACATGCTGTTAGGTATGTACTACCTCGAGGTTGCCAAGCCTCAATTTGACTGGGATCGGAAGGTGCTTAAGCATGTGTTGCCAAACGGGGAAAACGTTAGACTAGCTAAGTACAAGGCTAACGGATTAGTTGACACCTATGGTTGCATGTGCACATCAGCGTTCTGTAGTTATTATAAACAAAACCAAGAGGATGGTATGTATTTAGACTTCGTCTCTCTCAAGGGGAAGCCGGTAAATCACCCCCAGCGATTGAAATCGTCCGTCGTCGCTAGGTACCCTGATCTGTGTAAGGAGTCTTCATGAGTCGTAGAGAGGGAGGTCATTCACGCCATAAAAATCATCCCAAGTAGTAAAACACCAAGAGGAAGGATTTATACGATGGCTGCAGTCGCGTTGGAAGAGCTTCGACGACAACCGAAAGAGCTAAAAAAAAGGGTTGGATACAGCCTAGCACATCCCCCAACGGATTGCCAATTTTATTCATACTGAAAAAAGAGGGATCACTGAGTATGTGCGTTGATTATAAAGGCCTCAATGTCCTCATTGTGAAGAACGCAGAGTCCCTGCCCGCATTGATGACCTATTGGATAGGGTGCAGGGATAGATGTAGCTACTTTACGAAGATAGATTTGAAATCCGACTACCATCCGATTGCGATTGAATCGGCAGATCAACACAAAGTCACTTTTCAAACCAAGCATAGTCTGTATGAGTTTGTGGTGATGCCTTTTGGTCTTTGCAATGTGTCGGGTACATTCCAGCACGCCATGAATACAATACTTAGACCAGTTTGTCGTCGTATACCTCCACGATATTCTAATCTTTAGTAAGACTGTTGCGGAGCACGCACAACACAGTGACCTCATGCTTGAACTCCTGCGACAACAGTGACCTGTTGGAGAAATGTGAGTTTCATAGCACCAAGGTCTTATATGAGGTATTTGCAAAAAGAGTTAGGTTGGAAGATGCGAAGGTTAACAATATTCGTGACTAGCCATGATTCAGCTGATTAAAGCACGCTTTCATGCATCACGAGGTTCTCATGGTGTAGCCATTCATTATGACCACTAACACAAACCAATATGGCATTGGCCCAGTGCTGGCTCAACAGGAGGGGAAGAAGTTAAGGCCAATCAAGTATATGAGCAAAAAAGTGCCATCAAATAAATTACCCAAGTCGACCTACAAAAGGAAACTCTACGCCCTGTACAAAGCTCTAATCTACCTGAGACATTATCTTCTCGGCAGATTCTTCCATTTGAGGACTGACCGTCAGACGCTCAAGTGAATCAAGACACAATTTGTTCTCTCTAATGCACTGAAACGTTGGATCGAGGTCATGGATCAATATGACTTCAAGCTAGACTATGTGAAGGGAGAATGCAATAAGGTTGTTGATGCACTTTCACGAAGGGCGGACTACCTAGGTGCGCTAATTCCTGATTATGGGTTATCTGACAGATTGGCTCGATCATTGGAGGAGGCCTACGAGAAAAAAACTGTGATGATGGACATCATCCACAAGTTGCAGATCAGGGATAAGGCCATATCAAATGGGTTTGTGATGGTGGATGGGTTGCTCTTTCTTGAGAAGGCAGAATTTAAGAGTTTGTGTGCCATCTAGTGAGTCTCTGCCTATTCTATTTTCAGGAGAATATCATGGTGAGACAGGACATTACGGATACAAAAAGGCTAGCGCTAACTTAGTACAACGTTTTTGGCCGCCGGCTATGCTTGACAATGCGAAAAGTTACATCCAGACTTGTCAAGTCTGCCAGCGGAACAAGCGCGAACTGAAGCACCGCTTGGGTTACTCAAGCCCTTACCCATTCCTGCAGGTCCAAGACAATGTTTCCATGGACTTTATGAACACCCTAGTGACCAGCAAGAGCGGCAAGAGACACATTTTCGTCATAGTTCACCGGTTCACTAAGTATGCTAGACTAATTGCCATGCCTGAAACTGCAAAGACTGACCACGTCATCAAGTTACTCATGGATATCTGGGTGCGCGATTTTCGACTGCCCAAGACGATAGTAAGCAATAGAGATGTCCGGTTCACCAGCGAGATGCAGAAAAAGGCTGTTGAACACATGCGCAGCCAACTTCAAATGACGTCGGAGAATCACCCGAAGCCAACGGTGAAACGGAACAGACGAATCGCGTGCTGCAGCACCTGCTGAGGCACTACATCAAGCCCCACCAGGATCATTGGGATGAGAAGTTTCCCCTCATCGTCAGCCTGTACAACAGCCGTGGTAAGAACCTATTCTGAAGTTAAACGTGCTTACTTCTTTTATATCAATATTGAATTAGCTGTTCACATCACCACTGGCGGCAGTCTGAATGAGCTGCATTTGGGGTGGACGCCTAGATCTGCACTCGACTTCCTCCCTTCTGAAAACCGACCAGTTGCAATTTTTGGAGCCATAGAATTTGGCGTCGAGAATGAGAAGCTATTGCAGCAGGCTGTCGGGCTTATTAGAAAATCTCAGGAGGCCATGATTGCCTCTGAGAACAGACATAGACGACGGTCCACATTTCAGATAGGAGACCATGTCTGGGTAAAGGCTAGTGAGTTAGGACAGGAATTCGGCATCTCTAGAAAGCTAATGCCTCAATACTTCAGTCAGGGGCTGGACATTGTGGGTAGTGATCCGGATGGTCCCTCCTACGCGATTAGAATCCCTGGTCATCTGCATACTTACCCTGTGTTTCACACTTCCAAGCTTGCACCGTTCACTGAGACTTTAAGATCCCATCGCAGAGATCAACGCTGCCCCCAACCATGGATGGCCACGTGGACATTGACAACATTGTGGATCATCGAGATCCACCTGTTCCAAAGCCAGCTGGCAGAGGAAGACCGCCAAAACCAACACGAGACTACCGGGTCAGATTCAGGCATTAAACGGACCCAAATGAAGACCGTTGGTTCACGGAGGACGAATTGATTAAGACAACGCCTCAGGTCGTCGCAGAATATGAACAAAGATTAAAGGGGAAAACACCTCCGTAAAAGCATCTCAACGGACTTTCAAAGCTAAGGAGGATAAAACACAAGGACTTTGCCCTCACAGTGGCCACTAGGCCGCGGCCTTCCAACGCCCCACGGCACCCCCCACCCCCCAGCTAGCATGCCCGCCCTAAGTGAAGGCGGGCCTGTATTCGACATGGGGGCCCAGTTACGCCATTTCTGCATGGTGAACGCCAAACAGTTGTTACGCGCCAGTTGGTTACAGAGGCCCTGCTCGTGAGAATCAGAATCTTCGAGAAGCTTCCAGGTTCCAGGAGGCTTGTACATGGACGCAGGCCTCTCGGCCTATCAGAAAGCAGGGAACACGTCACAGGCTGCATGGGGCGGTTGGGCGCATCTCGAAGCTGCAACACGTCACAGGCTGCATGGGGCGGTTGGGCGCATCTCGAAGCTGCAAGCCCCATGCAGCCTGTGACGTGTTCCCTGCTTTCTGATAGGCCGAGAGGCCTGCGTCCATGTACAGGCACGCAGACACTTTGGCCCAACATGAAGCTACTGCGCCCCAGCCCCGCAGGCCCAGCGGAGGCCGAAGCAGGGCGCACTTTTCCATAAAGGGAAGTGCTCGCCTCTGCCCAAGGACCTGGGCGCAGACACTTTGGCCCAACATGAAGCTACTGCGCCCCAGCCCATCAGGCCCAGCAGAGGCCGAAGCAGGGCACACTTTTCCACAAAGGGAAGTGCTCGGCTCTGCCCAAGGACATTCTGGGATGGGCAGGCATCGCGGCCACGCTGCTGCATTGCCTTGCGACTTACTGCACTAGCAGGCAGGCTGGGCGCGAGCACAGGCGCTAAGAGGTGAGAGGGCGCTGCGGTGGCAGTGGGCGCACGGCAGCCATAGCCGGACTGCTGGGGCGCATTGTGGGCGACGGTGATGGTCGTCTTCGGGTAAGGAAGTGCACGCTATTGGAGACGGGGGGTGATGAGGGGAGGAGAGACACGTACCTGGTGTATGCTGGCAGTCTGCATTGGCGCCATCGTCACATACATTGGTCTTCAGCTTCAAAGTGATTCCTGTTGCATAAACTTAGATAGGCTGAGTAGTTCAGGCTGGACACTGAGCGGCGAGCGCCAAACTGGAAGAGCCGCATGCATTGGATACTATGCTGATGTGGCACGAGAGTGCCGACGTCGACATTTGTTCATTGTATTGCTCTTATTCGGCTTATATCGCAGTGCATTATGCTTTCTGCTTGGTTCTTGACTATCTGGCCTACAGCATGATTTTGCAATTTGGATTTCCGTCTATCGCTCTCGCTCATATTCCTTGCAGAGTAGAAAGATGAATCCTTATTTTTGCTGCCACCAGTCGGGTCTCAAAGAATTTCTTCGAAAGTCTCTGTGGACAGCAGTGAGGTCCATCCCTAAGGACCAGCTGGGGCCCAACAGCTGTTATGTTCATGGCGGGAAAGAATGAACTTGGCTGTAGTAATGGCCAGTTGCATGCTTTCCTAACATGAACATAGCACCCGTGGGGCTGCCGGGCCTGCTGCACCTAAGTCGTCTCCATGGCCATTGTGGGCTTCTACAGTGACATCTTATGAAGGCCAAAGAAGAACTTCAAGCTCTTCATGCGCTCTTTGCCAATAGCACCCACACTGCATGCAATGCGTCTTCTCTCCGATTGCGATTGCTGCTGTTGTATATTGCATAATACTGTGCACACTTCCCCCTACTGGAAAACAAACAAACAAACAAACAAACAAATAAACTGACAAATAGACAGACCGACTCGCACACTTGCCCCTTTTGGACAATGGCAGGCCGGTGGGAAGTGCGTATAGTTTATTCATATGTTTGTTTGTTTTCCAAAGAGGGGAATTGTGCATCTGGATGGTCATCGATCCGTCAATCCTGAATATGAACCAACGAGAATCGAAATAAAGACGTGCGTGCCCTGTTTTTTTTCTTACCTTTGTTTTTCCATCCATAAATCCAAAAACTTCACGTCTGAAAAAGCAATACGAAAGGGCCAAACAGTCTCTATTCTATTTTAATCATTCGATCAAATCCCGACGACCAATGAAAATTCCGATTCGGAGTTCCATTAGAACGAATGAAAGAAGATATGACGACGGACGGCGATCATGCCCATGCCGAACCTGGGTGCTTCTGCAGTAACGGCATGCATCTGAATGCAAAAGAATAGTGTCTTCCTTTTGTGGGAAGTCGGGCTGGGCGATACCGTCTTCAACCGACTTCGATAGAATGCGCAGTCATTATACCTGTATTTGGTGCAGTTTTAAGACGAGAACCAGTGCTAATGACTGACTGACTGTTCCCTGCAGAAAGGGAATGATAGGCCGGGCATGCATCTCTGAATGTGAAAGAAGTTAAAAGAACACACTTCATTCATCAACCCTCAACATGAACAAACGAGAACCGAAAGAAATGGTTTCACATCCCGTTTTCCTAGTCCTTCGGACATCCATCAACATTGGAGTGCTAAACACAAGATTTGCATGGCCCACGCACAGAAACAACAACAAAACAAGAAAGACGAGGAGTTCGGATCCTTAAGGGACACGGCAATCTACGGAGCTACTCCCTCACAGTGCCCACACAGACAAGAACAGACGAAAAGAAAGGACCCGTCCAGTCATGGACGTATTACGTAAAGGGGGGAGGTGCCAGCAATAGAAGAAAAGATACACACACAGCAACCAAACGCTTAGCTTTCCAAAAAGCAAGAAAGGAAAAAAAAGAAAGAGAGAAAAAAAAAAAAAAAAAAAAATAGAAAGAAACAAAAAAAAAAAAAAAGAAAAAAAAAAAGACAGAAAAAAAAAAAAAAAAAAAAAAACCAAGATACACAGAGTGAACATGAGAGAGAGAGAGAGAGGTGGAAGTGATTGCATTAAAATCCACGATTTGTCGATTCCACCATTTTGGGCCACTTTTCAGTGCGCCTTCATTGCAAGCTGAGAGAGCCTGCAATCCACTTGGGTGTGCCAGCACCGACCCCCTCCATCATTATCCCAATGCTGAGGTTGTCGGAGCTAGCAGCACCATACCATACCACGGGAAAGCCTCCTCACCTCTTTCAAGGACCTTCCACCCATACACCACTAATTAGAAACCTCACTCTTCGTTAAAACCTCCTCAGATGACGCCCCGACTTGCCGCCGCATCTTCGATAACCCTCATATATTATCTCCTCCCCCCTTCTTTCTTCGATAACCCTTACATTTTACCCCCCCCAACCGCCCCCCCTCCTTATAAACCCGGTTAAATTCCTGCAAGTCCTCTGCCATACATACTCCCCGAACGAACGAACTACATGTACATCGCATAAAGACGATACCAGAATCAATACTTGCTTCCCATTTTAGGGAGCAACAGCTATGTCAGAAATGGAGACTTCAGAAAAGATTGGTTACGATCGGAAATGCGCTGCACGGTACAATGCCCTGCAAGGCATTCACAGCATCACTCATTCTTGGGTATAGCTCACTAAGCCTTAATGTCAATCAATCAATAGCATCGACGAGAAAGGATGAACGACTTGCAAGGGTTCGCCGGAATTCCAGCCAGGAACATAAACGTCGATGGTCAGCCAAAGAAGCACCCTTCACCTCAAAACAAAAAAAGAGGCAGTAAATGGGCGCACTGCACAGAGGAGCCCCTCTTCTCTGCGAGTCGTCAGATAACCCACTCCTCTTCTCTGGGAGCGTAGTTGGGACGGCTAATCCAGTGCAAAAGCCAAAATTCCAAAACCGCATCGACAGTCCTTCCCGCACGCAATAACAACCCTTCCCCACCACCCGCCCGCTCCCCCCACCCCCGCCCACTTTTTTCGCAGCCTTGCTTGCCAGACTGCCTCGGACGAGTCGGGAGCCTTTTATCATT
>BFEA01000067.1:1707339-1723060 GCA_003427395.1 Chara braunii
CGTTCGGGCGTTCGGCCCGTCCCGAACACCGACAACCCTATATATATATATATATATACAGGGTTGCCCGACCGAACGTACGGAGGCCCCTAAGCTGACCCCCGAACGTTCAGGTGTTCGGGTCCCCGTACGGGGCCCGAACTTAAAGGGGTTAGGACCCCGCAAAAACTTATTTTGACACCTAAATATTATGATTGTTTTCTGATTTTTGTTTTGTGAGTTATTTGTGATGTAAGGTATCTCTCTCTTAATTTTGAAGCCATTCTATTTAGCCGAAAAACAATGAAAAATCGGCAAAGATGGTGGTGTCAAAACTTGTTTGCCCACTCACTAATTTGTTTTTTTTCTCTTTTCAGTTTTTGTTTTTCCTTTATTTCGGGGCATAAACAACATTATTATTTTTTCAAACTTTGTTTGTATATTCTCTATTATGTAAGATACACATAGATAATGTTTCATGACATTTGTCATAACAAAAAAAAATTAAAAAATCACCAAAGATGGCGGTGTAAAAAACGTGCTCGCTCACTCAATAATTTCATTCTCGTTTTATTTTTTCTAATTTTCATTATTATTATTTATTTTTAGTATTTGATTTTTATTTTAAATTTGATAAAGAATTTGGATGTAACGTTGAGGCAAATGTTCCTCAGTTTATTCTTCTGTATAACATATATGTTTTTCATATTTTTTGAATTTTTTGAATTTTTTTATTTTTTTTGTTTTTTTGGTCCGCGTTCGACCGAACGAGGGGGTGCTGAAGGTTCGGGCATTCAGGTTCGGGCGTTCGGCCCGTCCCGAACGTTGGGAACCCTATATATATATATTTGCAAATTATTTTTTTTTATCGATGCTCTCATAATCAATACATTTTGTTATCGTTTTCTCTCTTCTTTCCCTAAACGAAACTCATTTAAAAACTGATGTACAAAAAATTCAATCCGAATTTAGAACTTTTCCCTATTTTTTCTAAAATTATTGGCAGGCTTTTTTTTCTCGCACTTGCTCGAGTCTACATTATATTCTTCGAAGATAGAGCTTTAGACTTGTGATTGCATGTTGTAGTAAGATGAATGACTACTATATGCTATGTCAGACATTGATATATAGAGAGGATAATTGACCTCACATAGGTTTAGGCAACACAATAACCGATAAACTTGTTTTAGACTGTTGTAGGGATTCAAAAGGGTATTCAGAGGATTGGGGATTTTGTTCAAGTGCCATGCTCTTGCAAGGAGGAGAGGTGATGTTGCTTTCGGGGGGGAACTTATATGACCACGGTGTTGGTGGGTGTGTTGGGGGGGGTAGATGTCATCAACAAAAACTGTTATTTTTTATATTAGTGTTTGATTGATTATGTTTTTGTGAGCTTCAGACCCGACCGTGATGGTGGTGATGTGGTGGTTGATGATGACTATGTTGGTGTTATACCATATACTTGGGTAATAGTTTGACTACTTGTTAGTTTGCCAAATATATTCTTTCTTCTTATGAACTTTGATTAAGGTGTTGTTTGCTGAGTGTGACATGTTTTGTGTGGGTGAGTTGTTCTCTTACTCATAAGGTGGTTGGTTGAGAATGAAGAAAGACATCAATAACAAGCCTTTTAAATCATAAAGAGGGTTATAGGTGGACCACTTAAAAATGGTATGAAACTGACTGTTGTTAATGACTACGAGTCATCATCAAGTATTTTGATGAATTGATAGATATGGGGTTTGATAACATTTGTTGTCTAGTATCTATCAATTCATCAAAAGACTTAATGTTGTTGACTGTTTGTCAATGCATCAAAAAACTTTTATTTAATGTTGCCAACAATGTTTGTTAGTTTGACTATATACAACATGGATCTCGGTTGGATGTTAATTATGCACATGTTATTATATTTTGACTGAGATTGGATTAGACAAACTTGTGTCATGACAAATGAACTTTGTCGAGTGTGACACAATTGGTTGAGACTGGGACTATGACTATCGATTATATTATTTTGATGGTGATCCCTAATTTTTTATTGTCATGGAATACTAGCGTGTCGAGGATACCTAAATGTTTGTTTAGGCAAGGATTAACCTATGAAAAATGAGGACTACGATAAAAGGGTGAGTTGTCCTTTTTTTTGTGATACGGATAAGGATTAGGTTGCAATTATGGTAACTACAAGTGTGGGGTTTTTGTATAACAAGAATATGAAATGAAAGGTGATTGGTGATTAATCCAGTTTCTTTGGGGCACGTAATCAATGTTGTTTGTCAACCGTTAGTTTCCGTGGAAAAATTATTTTAAATGCTTGATTTTTTTGTTACCACAACTCAGGTTTACAACATGTTCTCACTTCCTTGATCTCTCATGTGATCTTACAAGCTAGGGGGTGGACCGATGCTATTTAATTGGGTCACCCAATTTGTGTATCGACAAATATTTAATTGGGGTACGAGCTTATATGTTAAGGTGCTTCAGTTGTATTTTTTAATTTTTTTCTTTTATTTATTTATTTATGGTTGTGAACGAAGAAGGTTGAACATGGAGAATTCATTTATAAATGAAGGCATAAAATGTATTTTAATGTTCTGTTGATTAGGGTATTAATATTCCTTACTTTCTAAACTAAACCACCAACACATGTTGCGTCTTTAGGCATTAATACGGTAGATGAATCGGCCTACCGTCCGAGTCTATATTCATTCGTGTCAAAGAGAGCCTAAGAACCCGGTACGTACTGTTGATTTAAGCTTAGCAATAATTCTCAGATGTAAATGTTATATATATAATATTCCTTATTGGGGACTTGTAAAAGAAAAGTAAAATAATCATATGCATAAAATCTATTATTAAGAGGTGTTTTTCATTTAAGGTATCCCCAAGGTAGAATAGTCTCAAAATAAGGTTGTCAATTCAACTCTTCGCAATGAATTTGTGATGAAGAATTGTAAGGTTTTGTTACAACTCTCGCTTTGCAGTTAAGGTATAAGAAACAACACCTTAATTTAAGTGTATGTTTATAATTGAAATATACCCGCTAGATATCATACTTGGTGACTCATAGGTACGTACCTTAAGTTTTTTTTGGTGAAAGAACTGAATATATTTCATGTATCTTATAAAGTATGGAAAAATCCACGTCTACATGATTGTATCGACTGGTTCAAAGACTCCATATATCAGTGACAAGTTGTACTTGCAGGCAACCAAGGTGAGGGTTTCATATATAAATAATCATTCAGAACTATCTACATACACTTAACAAACTTTGGATGCCTACCTGCCTCTTCAAGCATCTCAAGTTACCATATCATCCAAATCAACATCCAATGATGATTTTTTTAATCTTATTTTATTTTTATTTATGGATTTGTGTTTTTTTAATATTTAATCCGTCATTGAATAACACCTTGGTGGACTTGACAGACTTTGATACATATTTGCCTCAACACCCTCGACTAATGCGACCAACTAACATACTATGGTGTAATCATCTAAGTTATGTTTTGCTTGGATTTTTACATGTGTGTCTTTACCGTGCGCTCTTGAAATTCTTTTGCACTAAGTTTTAATCTCGATTTCTAGTTTATTTGTATGGTTGGTTGCAAAATTTTATGTCGCTTATGCTTGATAGTCAGTGGTTATGAATTTCAATATTTTGAAAAAGATACATAATTGTAATCATTACACCATCCATGTGCATCATAATTGGAGGCATTGTGTAAATTTGTTGAGGATTTGAATAACATCACTTTTATTTATCAACTTATCTCCTTCTTAATTATATGCTCGTCTTCTATGTGAACACTTATTTCTTGCCTCTTTCGTTTGTTTTCTAACTCGTAAGCCAATTGTTCTCGTCTCTATATTAATTTCTTGGTGCTTATAATTTTTATTGTGAGACTGTTTTCATTCTTTGAATTTTTTTCACCGACTGTTTTTTTTTTTTTTTTTTTTTTTTAATTCACTTACCCTTCTCAAATCCTTTCATCTTTCATCCTTCAACATTTTTGATAGTTCCCGCCTATCTACATCTTTTATTATTTAAACGATTAAGATGAATGTATAATCGATGTGTGAGAGGTACACGAACACATATATGTACCAAAATGTTTTTCTTGCTCATTTCATTTTCCTTTGACTATGTTGTCGGGGAAGAAACCCTGACAAGGGTATCTACCCAATATTTCAAAATGTCGGATGTTGTTCGACCTCTGTAAAAAAAATATGAATTCAACAACTTAATGAAGTTGGATTGTCTGCCAAAAGTTTATTTAAATCACATCTATTACTGAAAGAATCAACGCTTGATGTTGACCTCGACAAATCTCCGGAAAGTTAGACATAGTGACGCTATGGTCATAGTATGAGTTTGCGGGGAATGTTGAGTGTGCGTTTTTTTTGGGCGTCACCTCGGCATAAGGTGACGGATCGTCGAACTGACCAATAATATACGGACGAGAGATCGCAAGGATGAAAATTTTTATTTCTATCCTACCTAAAATTATGATACACAGCTGCTAAGTTGCGCGATTCGTACCTAAGTGGCTGAAAAGGATGGCCACATGAATGAGTGGTTGTCGTGTGAACTTAGGTTTAAACCACGAAGTCAGGGGTTCCCTGGCACTGCGGTACGACTAATTGAAGCTAAAGGGTTGTGCCCGAACTTTATGTTTTGCAACGTCAAGCGTGAGCTTACGTCGGTTTAGTGGAGGTTGGCACCCTGACCACAAGTGGTCGGTGTTTGGACAAACCTCCTCATGTAGAGGAGTTGCTTCTATTTCAACCAAAGTAGAAGCTAACCCAGTAGGTAACATGTCAGGGACCCTACGTAAGGATGACATGTTTCTACATGGGCTCACTCCTTCAAGTTTTAGAGCAGTCTGTGTGACTAGAGTTGTAGTACGCGGTTAGTTTGCACTGCGCGATCATTAGATTGGGCGGTCGAGATTGGTCATGCCAGCAAGAGCAGGGCCCCAATGTAAGGATGACATGCAAAAATCGAAAAAAGTTTCAATCCACCCCCCCCCCCCCCTTTCATATTGATTTCATTCGGAATTGATTTCGGGTCCGTATTTCGACAGTTTAGGACTTCGCCACAAAATTCCAGGAGTAACGGAATGTCGTTGGCATAAACCAACGATAGGAAAAGCAAAAAATAAAGAAAAAAAGACTAATGATACGATTTTAGATGACGTTTTTTTTTTTTTTAAGTTGAATTTTGTAACCCCCAATAATTTTTCTAGGTGCCCATTTCTACGGGCGTTAGGTTCATTTTTTTCATAACGTTTTTCTTTTTATTCTTTTTATTTTTCTACTACTCATTCCCCCCCCCCACCCCCCATTTAGTTTAAAGTTACAGGTGTCCTCATGAGGTAACGAGGTAACGCACCCATCCATATTCCTGCAAAAATTTAATTTTGCGTTGCAGGAGGTAGGTTGCGCCCGTTCGTTTTGTGGATGTGATTGTAGTCGGATTTCGTCGCCAGGTTTTTGTTCTAGCGGTGGATTCATTCTCATTTTGCACATTTGGTGAGCAGCGGAACGAGGACCTTCATCCCCTCTTCCATTGTAGTCCGTTGCAACTATGATCATGTTGCTCCTGTTAAGGTTAAAAGAAAAAATATGGCGACGTATCTTTTCAAGTTCTAGAGGGAGATTCATCCTCATTTTGCACATTTGGTGAGGAGGGCAGCATGGCTGGTGCCCTTGGGGCACCCCACATCCCACGTTCTCTGCATGTGTAGTGGGAGAAACCAGAAGGGGATAAGCTTGAACGTGACTAAGTTTTAGTTTAGGTGCATGCAGTAGGATTATGTTTGTGTGTGTAGACCCACGAGGGAATGGTTTGATACAACCATTCCTTTTTTACCCTTGATTTTTGCTCCAAATCAAGGGCCCAGGATCGGTCTGAATTTTTAACTGTGGGTAAAAGTAAAGCCTACCATCCTCCAGTTTATTATAAAGGGCAATTGCCTCACATGGTGATGAAGTGTTGCTCACACTCATTCAATTGAGTGCTGGCCAATTAATATTTTATTGTTGAGGGAGCCGAGGAAGGAGTTGCTGGAGGAGTTGGAGGTCTGTAAGAAGTCGAGGGAGCTAAGGGAGGAGAACTATTGGAGGTCTGCTGATGGAGTTCGAGCTCTGCACGATGGAGCTGGAGGGAAGAGAAGAGTAGTCATAGCCATAGATGGCAACACCTTGCTGCAGCGTAGGCTGATGCTGCACCTATGGAGGTTTTTGGGACCACTAGTGGTGATGGACAGTGGATGCGGCAGGCTATACCCCATATTGTGGGGTTATGCTATCTAACGTTTGGTGTGGCAGCGACCATTTTTTGTGGTCAGGTTATGCTGGTGGCGTGATGACGACAAAGTTTTGATGGGAAGTGATGCTAAATTCTCAGTGGGACAACGACACAATTTCGAAGGGAGGTGCTGCTGAATTCTTGACACAATGACGACACATTTTTTAGGGGATGTGCTGCCAAATTCTTTGTGCGAAGATAACAGTGTTTGGAGGGAGGTGTTGCCGAATTATCGGCGAGACAACGACACAGTGTTGTGGGAAGGTGTTGCATAAGTATTGCCATCATATCAAGACTTTCTTAAGGGGAAGGTGTTGTCGGATGACCGCCACGATAACGTAAAGGCGATTTAAGGAAAAAACATTGTTATTGGCCTGATGCACCATTTTTGGGGGTGATTTGGCGAGGGTGCCCTCAGACGTCCATTGCACCAGGTTTATGCCTAGGCCCCTTGATTTAACGAAAAAGTCGGACAACGTCCGACATTGAAAAATCCGAGCAGATATCGTTGTAAGGGTTTCTGCTCCTACAAAGCGAATACATTTTTTCTTTACTTTTTAAAATAACATTCCATTAGCAAGGTCAAACAAATGTCGGTTCACATGGGAATGAAAAAAATCTGAGTCAAAATGACCTTGAGTCATTGAAGAAAAACACACACTGGCTCACTCAAGAAAACTAAGTAGTGTCTCAACCTAGCCTCTTGATCGAAAGATAGTTCAACTCTTCCTCAACAGACCCAAACAGGTAGAGGTTGAACCCGCTGAAAGGGCGTAAGTGAGATAACCCATAAAGACGGCGGTCCCAAAGTGAAACTCACTTGGTCCTAGTTTTCCGACGCAGTCCCAACAGCAACACAAAGCCCCAAGGATTGTCCCATGTCCACCATCAGTTTCAAACTGCTCTCTAAAAAAATAAGTTACACCGCCACGTGGCCCGAAGTTTATTCAGACTAGCTTATGACCGAGAGACTATAACTTTTATGAACTAGATGCTTGTAACGTCCAGGAGTAATGACAGTAGTCGGCAGTTTTTGTCGAGGCCGCAGAGGCACACAAATATGGAAATGGTAGAACTATACCTATCCTACGTAAAATAATGATGCGTGGCTGTTAAGCCGCGCGATTCAAGATTAGAAAGACAAAAAATTAGTCGCGCCAGGGGTGCAGCGACGGTGAGAAGGGCTAACACAACCAGAGTGTCGTGTTTTTTCTAAAAGGACGGACCGTTAAGGGTCCGAGGGCAAACCTATGACTAAAGGGGGATTGTTGGGCCTACAAGACCAAGCTCGGTTGGCAGTATGACAGGGTGACCTGCCTTTGGAGGGGATAGGCGGACTGCATCTGCCCAGGCCAGAAGAAGGCAGGACTGCGCCTGCCAAGCCAAGAGAATAGACGACATACTGGGCCGCAACCCTTCAAATAAAAGGGCGGCGGGGATAGCTCCCGTGATAGGAGTTAGCCCAATAGGTACTGCATTGAACTTTCACCCAGCAGACGTTGGGATCGAGCCCGACGATACGTTGCCTGGGCTAGCTCCTTTTTTGGAGCGGCCCACTGTGTAAGCATGAAGCGCGGCCATTTTCGGCCTCGAGATCGTCAGATCTCACGGTCGAAAACGGCCGCGCAGATACAACATGGCCCCTGCGCGAAGGATGACACGCAAAAATCGAGAAATGACCAAATTTTTTTCGATTCCCCTAAGGGAATTGAACTTAGGTCCGCTCATTGGAAGGGAAGGGGGAAGGCACCAGCAAGGCGTGGTAATGACTGTTATAGTCGTTGGCTTATGCCGACGACATCCTTAAAAAAAAAAAAAAAAAAAAAAAAAACGAGGCAACAGTCTCGTGGGAACAAAAGGCAGAAGAAGAACGTTTTCAGGCTGTGTGGGAGCATATTGAGCTCCTCACTCAGAAGACACGAATATTCATGACCGCTAGATCTTGAATCTCGCGGCTAAGGACACATACGTGGAGGAGGAACAGTGGGAGTTAAGTGGAGAGGGAGAGAGAGAGAAATGGGAGGATGGGAGAGAGGGGGATCTACTCCTCCCGACCTGCCAGCTGCCTCCTCGTTGTCACGGGGGGGAAAAAGAAAAGAAAAAAAAAGAAAAAAAAAGAAAAAAAAGAAAAAAAAAAGAAAAAAAAAAAGAAAAAAATGGGATCAAATTTTATGAAAATCTGTATTTTTTGGTTTGCGCCAATATTGTTTTGGTGGCGTAAAACAATTTTGTCGCCCTTGAAATGTTTTCCATAGGTAGTCCGGCACCTAGGTCATGTGCGTGCATTTTTTCAGATTTTTTTATTGGGCGAATTTTTTTTTTTTAAATCATCAAAGTCGAGGTACGTTTTGCACCCCGCTCTGAGCCTGCTGGGATTTGGACTCGTGAATTTTCACGAGTTGTTTCCTTACCTCTCCCAACCTGCAACTGCCCTCCCCGTTTTCAGTGGAGGGCAGAGGAAAAAGAGAGAGTGTTGTTGGTTTCAACAACATGCACCTAGCTGAAGTAAGGGGCGGGTGCATTGTAGATATAGTTAGTTTTATTTTCATTTTTTTCTTGTCTATTTTTCTTTATTTTTTTGCATTCTCGTGAGGACACTTGACCTCACGAGGTGTTACCTCTGGTAGAAGCTGCCAAAAGGTAACTGTCTGACTCTCATTTTTAGAGGGAGCCTAAAAATTGGTCATAAAGGAAAAAGCTAAGTACAACCTTTTCCTCGATGTATCTGCCCTAGAAAATGGGTCCAGGTATATCGAAATGAAGGGAGTTGTATCTTTCCAACCCCTTATCAGAAAAATAAAAGAAAAGCAGATTTGGAAATGGTAAAAGTTCAGCTATCTCGTGAAATTCCAAAATAGCTGAGATAAAAAAAAAGAGGCAGTTGAGGAAACTGCCCCCACTAAGGCTGTGGCTGTGGTGCGACCATAATTAGCCATGGATCTTGGTCAGATCAAGGGTTCACTGCGAGCCCGCGATTTTGCCTGGGGGATGGAGTGACGACCAACACTCCTCAGTCGCTATAAAAAACGACGTTGTCCCCACCTGCCACATAAAAACACTCGTGCTGCCAGTGTGTGACAACGCACTTGAGTGTCGTCGGACTGCTGGAGGAGCTACTGGAGACAGCGCTGGAGGAAGTTGGAGGACTGCAGAAGAGCGCCGGACGAGGAGGACAACCATAGCCAAGGCAAGGAACACTCTGCTCCATCCACACGCTGGTGCTGGGCCCTTGGGATAGTTCTTGGGACCACGTTGTTGTACCGGGACTGTGCGGCAAAAGTTGTACTTGGGCCTAAATTCGATTCAGGTCTAAAGCTTTATTAATTTGACGGCGGGACTTCCTCTGCAGTGACAGACTTCAAGGTGGCGCAGGTGGAGGTACCGGCGAAACTGGACCACGACAGGCTGCTTTCCCACTTTTGTGGGGATATGCTGCTGATTTTTTTGGCATCAACGACGATTATTTTTGCATCGTTATGCTGTGGAATTTGCGGCGCGTCCAGTGACACTGAACTGAGGGGAAGTGTTGTCCGTTTTACGGCACGACGAGGTACTTTCCGTTGTTGAGCGCATCGGTCCGGTACTACTCAAGGGCAGCTCGGGACCCTTCCGGCCGCGTCACGCAGGAGTTGGATCTTAATCCTCGTCGCGATACATACATGGAGCTTCCGCAAGCCGCTATGGCCAAGTGCGCCAGCCATACCTCTCGCAAGCCCCTACGACAGGATAGGGCCTACACGAGGCACGACTTACCTCCACCTTACGGGAGCTGTCACCTCCCTTCGGTGGGCGTATCCCCGCCGAGCTACCACTCCACAGTACGAAAGCTAATCAGTTGCAATCGCAGAGGTGGACCAGCCGAGGGCGTTTCTCGTTCGCTGTAGCATARGGGGTACGCGMGGTACTACGCCTCTATCRGACCCKCACGTGAGTCGACATCTTGGGGGRYTGAGGTCCCAAGCGCGACTCGTYGCCGGTCGACTAGGACGCATCCCACACACCACGCACACACCACTCTATAGAACATAAAAATAGAAACACACCTAYCTACAYATATAYATATACGAAACGATAGGGGACAAACAACGCGACAACACTCCTAGTCCCTTAGTAGTCAACCCATAACTCTCYGATGYGRAAATCRGATRAGCGTCGCGCATGAGACTTAGTATAAAACCGCGCGGACGCAGGGCTAACTCATATYKACTCRCAATGCAAGCGTACGCAAGCGGTCGCAATGATGRCGTACTACGTAGTACCCATACTCATGCGGTCCTCATTGATCTCGAGGGTCGYATTCGATACTCAASTGTCGGYTGACACGCGCCTTGAGGGATTGATCTCTCGACGYTGGAYAACCGCCAAGTGYGGTTGAAAACCACACCCTCTTCTKSACCCTGCGGAGAGTGGGTGGTACACAGGTTCATACCTGTGGTGGCAATCGTCTCTTATGGCCCTGGAGACCAGCTCCATCATCTAGGGCCTGAAAATAAATCAAGGGGTTTGACTTTGATTGCTGTCACGGACTACAACGTTCAACTATCAAAATTAATAAGCAAAATCAATAAAAAAAAAACGAACATCCCAACCCTCATATATCAAATCAGGACTCGAGATAGACAACAAAAGAAAGGGGAAACATAAACCCATCATGTATGCAGATCGTGCAACACATGGTTGTCATTCACACTGCCTCAAAGGTATGACCCATATACCAAGCTTCAAAATACTAATCTGCATAAAACACCGACACACAGAATAGCCACATTGCCACACACCAGTATGGTCAACTTTACCGTTCCCTGTAACTCACACCACAGTGCCCCAGTCATAATTCAACTTTCCATAAATCTCATAAGTTCTTTATAATGACAATTTAAAAGAAGTCTGGTTAAAACCCTCAAAGAAACATATCAAATCATCGGGCTAAGGCAATCAAGTTGAGGTATAGGTGTAAGCAAAGTTGTGTGGTGAGCCGACAAGTCGACAACCATTCGACTTGTTATCAGTGATAACAGATCGTGATCCTTGTAGGATCAAGCTGAAACTAGTCCAAATCCTGGATCGAACGTCCAAAGAAGACCTATATCATACGACACGTCAAAGTCCAAGCTAAATCGTCAACGTATGGAGGCCAGATCCTCATGACACGTTCTCACTCAAGACTCCCCTAATAGTCAAGCCTAGGTCTACCTCTAAGCCAGTGCCCAAGGAAAGGTGGACCTATGGCAGAACCTCCCCAATACAGAGTGGATCGCCAGAGTCACCACCTGTCAAAATATAATCTAACTCCTTTAAATTAAGAAAATTTCGACAGCGCTTCCCGTAGGAAAAATGCATTTTCAAAATTTATAAAAACTCAAGTATGAAAACAACAACTAAACCTTAATTCTGGAAAGTCAACTTTTGTTTAACTCCCTTAATTAGTAAAAATTTGGGCAGCACTTCCTTTAGAAAGGTAGACTTCCCAAATTTGTACTAAGTCGGATATGAACTCAAACATAGAATCTAGGTTCAACTAAGACAAAATTTAACAAACTCCTTAGATTTGTAGAAATTTCGGCAGCGCTTTCCGTAGAGAAAGTGCTATTCCAAGATTTATACAAAGCTAAGCTCATAATATGAAGCGACTTTGACTTTTCAAGGTCTAATTTTGTCTAACTCCCTGAAATAGCAAAAATTTGGGCAGCACTCCCTTTAAAAAAAGAGGTGTTCCAAATTTGTACTAAGCCAAAATGTCAGAAAAGTTGGACCCTGAAAAAGAGAAAATCTGACTAACTTCTTGGTTTCGTAGAAATTTCGGCAGCGCTTCCCGTAGAGAAAGTAGCTTACCAAGATTTATACAAGACT
Organism: Chara braunii; assembly: GCA_003427395.1. NCBI lineage: Eukaryota > Viridiplantae > Streptophyta > Charophyceae > Charales > Characeae > Chara > Chara braunii. Next base: position 1,719,488 of record BFEA01000067.1, read on the forward strand.
AAGTAGAATAAAAAATCCCAGAAAATGCAGAAATTGATCTGAGTAAAATAAACTTAACTCAGAAAATGCAGGAATTGAAACTAACTCCTATGACTCTAGCACGTGACGAGCAACTAAAGCAACTACCTATCAAACTGAAACTCAGACTAAGTAGTAGCGTCACTCAGTCACATGCAGGCCAAACCACAAAGGCAAATACTCTCACCATCCGCAAAGTCAACTTAGCAAACAATAGTTCATAGTCCCTCAATGATTTATCCCTTTATACCCCGCTTACATAGGGCATAAAGCTAGACCACCCAACCTTATGGAACATGTCTAGCTCAGCCATGGAGTATACACAAACACAGGGCACAACAACTTTTCTCTTCTTTGGGCATGTGACTAGGCCACCCTAGTCGCCCTGAACTGTTTAAGTATCCAAGATTTATATAATTGTCTTCACTTAGACTTTTGAGGTAGCATATAATTGAGCCGATCATCTTCGGCTCAAGACTCAGTTTGCCCCTTCGTACCACAAGTTTATTCTTAATTAGTACTCTCTTCAACTGTTTATAAGCTATAGTCAAACCATCCAAACTTATGGAACCCTGTCTTACTCGCTTGTTCATAGATAGAATAATAGTAGAGTATAACCAAGTTATAACCTTCTGGTTCCAGCATGTGCGAGGCGTTGGACCAAGACCACCCAAACTTATGGAACTTGTCTGGTTCTTTGCCTGGTTCATTCTCTTAAAGCCAAAGCAAAAAGAAACTAACAGAAACCCAAAATAAACAAGGCCGCCAGACTTCCCAAACTTATGGATTTGACTGACTCCTAAAAAGTCAACCACATGCAACCCTCACAAGTCAGAGCAGCCAGACTACCCAAACTTATGGATTTGACTGGCTCTCTACGCAATCCAAAAATAAACACAGCACTAGGCCTTCCCAAACTTATGGAACTGGCCCAGCCTTTGGTTGACCCAATCAAACGCATGCAGTCTGCCTTCCTGCCATCCTTCCCCCAGATGCAATCCCACAATCTGCTTTCAGTCAAACAACAAAAGTGAAACTGACATTGCACATACGTCCGATACTTAGCCTGATTATGTCATGAAAGTCAAACTGAAAGTCAAAGTAAAGGGGCATGTAGTATATTCAGTCAAAGTATAAAAAGGAATATAGATAATGGTTATAACAGGGTTTATAGAGGGAACGGAACGTTACCTTACAGTTCCCTGCCTCCAKAACTCCTCCTGAKTTYCGGCARAGCTCCCGCAATCGGTGGGCAGACTCCCCACAGAGTCTTGCTGCGGTCCTGCGGGTTGCAATCYCGCYTGCYGCCTTCCTCTCAGAACAGGATTARACTTARAGTAAGAAGGRCAKAAATAAGGGGTTTCAGACTCTCGAGATACAARAGAGGGACAACTCAACTCCCATGAGAGGGCCTGRTAATCTTCATGCRCCTSAGGGCCCCGCAATGGTAGCCAAACRCGCAGCAGCCCGGTCAGACCGAGGTCAAATCATCAGTTACTGGCTTTCTGACGACCGTCTAACTCGCGGTAATAACCCCCTTCACAAGCTTGGTCGTGCCTCCTAGTCCCACTGCCTCGGTCTCCAACGGCACCGTCACTTGACATTAGTGCACATCTCCCTCACACTATATCAAAATGTCGATGATGCGTAGTCAGCCCCTAACAAAACACAGCCTATTCAGTCAACTATAGTTAAACCGCGACCTGTTGACTCCCTTTCCGCAACCAAAGCACCTCCTCTGTACTCGTGGGTAAACCGTACTGACTCAGTTTTGAATAGTGCGTGCATACTGGCCGTGCGCAGCAGCAAGATGCCGCGCTAATGCCCAACACCAAACACAAGCATCACAGTCTCGTTCCTAGTAATGCTCAATGTGAAACCACAACAAAGGTTGTGATGCACAACATAGTAAGAACTCCGTGCGCGCGGCTGAGGCGCAATGAACACGTGATGTGTACACAATATGATGGTGCTTGTGAATCCGCAAACAGCCACGAAGCCCAACAACTGCAATAATCTATGACGGAAATATCCCGGTCGGTCCTCCTTTAATGCCTGCTGTCGTGCCCAGGTACTCAGCAGGACTAGCTATACTCAAAGACTGCAGGCGGACTCAGCACTCCGGAGTGCAACACACAACAGCTGTGCAGTGGACGACTACTAACACACAGTTCAAATTCCGCCACAGAGCTCAGGCTGGTTCTGCCGCAATGCCCAGTCCGGGAATAACACAGGCCTTGGGCACGTAGACTGAGCCCTCCCTTCGCCTTGGTTGAGTAACACATCCACCCGCCGGTAAGTCCATCCGGCCCTGCAACATCAGACGGTACTCACAACAGCTCAAAATGCGGAGTGTCACAGTCAGTAAGCTAAAAAATCTCTCCACCTTCTACTTCTGCACCCTCCCGTTCTTCCTCGTCGGCGTACCGCACAGCGAGCACATCAACCTGCCAAGAACCACCTACGAAGCAAGTAGGACACCGACAGCGGGGTAGTGGCGGAGCACAGACGAGGCACTTGGCACATCCAACACGGTGCAAAGCATCACATCACCTATTTACATCACGATCCAACACCGCAAACTGTAGGTTCCCACCACCCATTGAGCCAGAGAATCACTCCCACGAGCATCCGCCATCACCCACAGGTAACGTAGAGATCCCGGACCGAGCAGCCCCCCTCTCGATATGCCTGGCTTGGGGGGTGGCAGCCTCTCGATCCTACCTCCTCCTCTGCCCAGGTAAATAACTTTTTTTTTTTTTTCTCTCTCTCCCTCCCTCTCACTGGTAACATGACTCATGATCACTGCTGGATTCCAGCTAACGTCTGCAATCGTACAGTTTCATGGAGGCATTCTTTGAGCAGCCTGCCAATGTGCACGACGAAAAGGAACCTCCTGCAAGAACATAGCAATGTACACTGCGAGTAGCAGCGTTGGACTTTCGACCGCAACAGATCCGGATCACGACCCGAAACAAATGGCGGATACTGCCCCATACCTCAGCGAGCCCTCGCTTCAAGAAGGGTCGCATGTTTTCAAGAGAACAGAGACCCAAAAACCGAAAAGCGGGCGAGCCCAACTTTGACTATTAACGAGCATAGTTGGTGGGACGATCAGCATCATCCTAAAGAGGGACGACCTTGGGAAGGCGAGCGGGATCTAATCGTGGAAGGCTGCGATCAGAACGGACGTCGTGAAAGGGTATGGGGATCAACACCGCATCTTCAATGGGCAGCAACATGATCTCCTAGGTAGGAATGGTGGCGGTCAGGACGATGGGGACCTTTACGACGAGCATAATCCTGATTGAGATCGGGATGGCGACCCGTGAGGCCGCAATTCATAAAAAAAAAAAAAAAAAAAAAAAAAAAAAAAGCAGAGAATGCATCTTTCCCCAGATCCTGGGAAGATACATTAGCATGCAGGAACCTTTATTTTCTCGTAGCGGCATAATCACTGCCCCAGACAAAACTCCATCGTTACCAATGGATTCACGCCACTCTAGAACCCCCACCTACCATCTCAACCTGTCTGAAAAGGACCCAAAATCAGTC
>BFEA01000067.1:1802216-1820872 GCA_003427395.1 Chara braunii
GTGTGTGTGCGCGCGTGTGTGTGTGTGTGATTGGTTGGTTGGTTGATTGGATGGTTGATTCATTTATTGGTTGGTTGCTTTATTTATTGGTTGGTTTCTTTATTTATTGGTTGGTTGGTCGAATGGTTGGTTGATTTAATGGTTGGTTGGTTGAGGGATTGATAGGTTGGTTGGTTGGTCAATTGTGTTCTGGGCAAACTGTCGAGGTTCAACCTCCGGATGAGTCGGTGCAAGTCCGATGAAACAGTCAGAAAATCAATGTGTGATGACCTGCAAACTTGTAGACAAAAATCTGTTGTTTTTTTAGTATTGCTCAGTACTAGACCGATTTGATGAGTTTGGAGGAAGACATGGCTATGCAGGACTGGTGAAGGCATGGGTGGAGGATGACATGACTATGACGGAGGTGACCAAGGCGGAAGTGGAGGAAGACATGGCTCTGAAGGAGGTGACCAAGGTGAAAGTCCATAAGGGATAACAGTGTTGCATCCCTCCTGCATATTTGGATCCCTCTCTCATTCTCTGCCTCTGGCTATGAGTACCCCGCTGCCATGTGGCAACTCTCTCTCTCTCTCTCTCTCTCACACACACACACACAAACACACACACACACACACACACACACACACACACACACACACACACTCACACGCATGCACACACACACACACGCACACGCACACACACACACACACACACACACACACACACACAAATTCACGACAAATACCCCGATGCGCAAGGTTCTCTATTCAATCTGTTTAATTTTGCTTAGAGTGTGTAGGTCTTTTTACGTGGCTTTTTGACTCTGTTTGAGCCTGTTATATGTCTCAGTGAGGCTGTTTCAATCTCTTTTTAATATATTTTAGTCTACGGGTCAGTTTGAGCATGTATGATTCCATTTTCAACGTGTTTTGGATTTGTTTGAGTGTGTTTGAGTTTGTGCAATTCTGTTCTGAGTCAGTTTAAAGTGGGTTTGGGTCTGTTACGGGTCCATTTTAGTCTACAGGTCCATGTGAGCCTGTATGATTTAGTTTCCAACCTCTTTCAAGTGTGTTTGAGTCTGTTTTTACTGTGCTATAAGTTTGTTTGAGTTTGTCCAATTCATAGTCTGTTATGAGTTTGTTTTGAGTCTGTAGGTATGTTTGAGTGTGTGGAATTTTGTCCTCGCTCGCTTGGAAGTCTTTCACTCTGTTACAGGGTTGTTTGAGTCATTTTGAGCCTGAAGTCTGTGTGAGTCTGTCCTAAGTTGCTGAATCTGTTATTTTCTGGGCATTGATGAGTCTTGGGTGGAAGACATGCCTATGGAGTATTTTTGAGTATCGCTGAATGCTGAGAAATCGGTCTGTGTGTGTGTGTGTGTGTGTCATGTGTTGGTCGGTTAATTGATTGATAGGTTTGTTAAATACTTAACCGGCCGCAAACCAACTTCCAATTTTCAAGTTTTATCTCGGAGTCCTAAAGTTATGAGACCCTGGTGCCATTCCAAGCCCCAATCGATATTATAAGTTTCAGGCTCCAGTCCAAGCGTCGAGTTCCACGTCCTGAATTTCGTGCACCATTCCTCAAGTTTCCTGCTGTCGGGGAAACTTTGCCCGTCCGATGTTGGAGCGCTGCTGCTCTATTTTGGGCGAGGTCATCTTTTTCCTCTAAGCCCAACCATAGCTGGGGTTGGGAAACGGAGTTGAAGATCGCGTTGCCATTTTCCACTTGGCAACCATATCTGTTGTACCTCCTCACGAGGAACTTCATCTTCTTCGAAGTGTTGGATCGATTGTCTCCTTCTTCATACAAACTTCTAGCGCTGCACTTCCGTGCGGGTGCTGAGCTGGCGCTGCTATCATTTGGGTTGCGGGTTGAGATTGACACGTTGTGAACTATGGGGTTATTTTTGCTACGGCAGCCATAGCCAGGGGTATGAGGTGGCGAGGAGGAAGAATAAGACTTCTGCATACTTCGTTGAATACTTGCTTTTGGTTATTCAGGGTTGTTGCAAATACGGTTCTGCAAGCGTGAATGAGAATGTGTGCAAGGTGCTCCTCCTCGTTGTTGGTGTGCAAGTTTGGCAGCAATGAGGAAGGGGGAGCGCCGAAGGTACTTACCTGGCTATGGTGGTTGCCATCTTCTGCACATTAGGGCGAGGCCCTAGCAGTCAGCCATGGCCTAGGCCTTGAGAAGAGGAAGGAGAAGGGTGTCAGGGCTATGGTGGACCTCAAGTGATACCTGCATTAGAAGAGGGATTCAGACATTGATTCTGGTTCAGCCATTTAACATTATTATTATTATTTCTTAATTGAATAAGAGGGGAGGAGATAAGGAGGAGGACAATGGTTGGCAAAGAAGAAGAGCATTATCATTGGTTTATGTTGGTGTACATCGTCTTCTTCTTCTTTCTTTCTTCTTCCTCTTCTTCTTCTTCTTCTTCTTTCCCTCTCTCTCCTCTTAAGTTCATTCATTTATTTTTCCGATTGGATGACATTGTACTTTCTGATGAATGTGTATTTCGAAATTGGCCAGGGTCATGGATCCCTCTGCAGCTCGCCGCTTTTCACTTTCGTTGACCCGCCATCAATCCGGTAGCATATCCCCACCAAAAGTAATGTTGCGGCCATGTCAAAATTTTGGCAACATACCCCCCCCCCCATCAAAGGAGTGTCGACGTCATGCCAAATATTTGGGAGCATACCCCTCCTAAATCCCCGCCATTGACGCATCAATAGACTGACAACAACTTCCCTCAATAAGGTCTTGACGTAACGGCAACGTTCCGACAACACCTGTCCTTGGGAAGGTCTTGAAATCGCAACCTCGAGCTACAACTATGGTTGTCAACAATGAATGTTACTGCTTGACTCCACCTTCTTCGTCCTTGCACACCTCCGCACCTCTAGCATCTTCGCCCTCAACTCCCTCAATTCTTCTTGCAAACCTCCAACTTTCTATCCACCTTGCGGTCCATCAACTCCTCTTGGACCAACTGCTCCCTCAACATTTGCCCAACACTCAATGTGAGTGCGGGCAGCCTCACCACAAATGTGAGGCGGTTGAAGGAATAACTGCTTTTTATAGTTGTGGAGAGGTTGTCGGCAACAATTTGAGCCTCGGTTAAAATTCGGGTTCAGGCTGGGCCCTTGATCTGAAACCAAGTTTAAGGGTCACAAACCTTGATTCTCTCCTAAGACTCAAAGAACGAGGGGCCCATAAGGCTTAATGCACATGGGCGTTTTCCCAGGCTATGTGCATTATGGAGAGGCTGCACCAAACCTTTCCTTGTGGTGCAGCCCCAACCAACCATTTCCCTGTTACTATGTACCTGGTATGCCTTGTGGCTACGTTCAAACCATCCCCCTCTGCCCTCTTCTATAACACATTCAAAAGAGACTTAACGGATCGGGTCAGGAACGAGGCCAAAATAAAAAAAAAGGAAGAAAAACGGCAAGGAGAAAAAGAAAAGGAAAAGAAAGAGAACAAAAAGAAAGAAAGAAAGATAAAAAAAAAGAAAAAGAAAAAAAACTTACCTTGTTTCATTGCTCCCTATGAATGCAACAATGGAAATGAATCTTTTGTTAGGTCATGGAAAGACACACTGGCATAAGGATTGCAATCGTGCCAAAGATACAGGGTTGCTGCCTGGTTGCCTACCACCTGCTTAGTCCACAGGGTGAGGGGGCGTAATAAGCAACTCGTGATATTCACGAGTTCAAGTCCCAACAGGCTCAAAGTGGGACGCAAAAAATACCCCAATTTTGAAGATTTTTCATAAAAAATGCATCAAATAAAAAATTCCGAAAACATTCACATGTGTGGCGTAGGTGCCTTCCTACTCACAAAACAAAATTCAAGGCTGACAAAAATGATTTCAGCCATTAAAAAAATATAGGCAAAAATTCGAAAATGTGGGTTTTCTAAATTTTTTATCCCGAGATTTTTCCTTTTTTCTTTTTCTCCTTTTTCTCCTTTTTTTTTTTTTTTTAAGGTTTTCGCTGGCATAAGCCAACGACCACTCCCCCAATCATGGTGAACCCACAAACTGTTGAAGTACAGACACAAGTTCGATTCCCAAAGGGGATTATTATGGAAAAAAAAATGACACTTTATCAACTTATGTGTGTCATCCTGACACAGGGGTCATGCTAATCTGCGCAACCGTGCGATCTTGATGAAGACGCGACTAAAAAATTGTCGCACCCCGTTGCCTGATTAAACCCACTGCTGCTCCAAAAAGAGTTAGCTCAGTGGGGCAAGTGAGGTTCGATCTTTGCATCTACAGGGAGAAATCTTAGTGATTGTACCTACTGATCAAGCTCATATTATGAGAGTAATAGGGGCAACCCAGCAGCGTTTCAGCCTGTGGCCAGCAGACTCAGTCTGCTTGAGCCCGCAGGCAGGCCAAGCCCCCAACCCAACGGTGAGGCACCCAACCCTACGGCTATCCAGCCTCGTGGTCAGGGTGGCAACCACCACTGATTCGTGGTTGACTCGTGCTCAGTTGCAGCGTGGCGCTAAGGCCGAGCACAAGTTTTCCTCCAATTAGTCGGCCCTCAGCCTCGGCGAGACCGCATCTTTGCCACTTAGACCCTGACTTGCGTAGCCACCTTTTCCCACCGTGTAAACTCTGAACTGCGCGGCTTAACAATGACACCTACTTACTTTAAGTAGGACAAATAAATTTTAGACTTAGTACTCTTATGGTCGCTCGCTCCTATGGCCTTACCAAACATGTGAAGAAACTGGCCATACCGTCGGTTTTCACTGCTGTGTCCGGATGTCGCAGACGTCTGGATTTCTATTAAAAAAAAATTAGTATCTCAGTCATAGTGTTGGTTCGAATAACTTTTAGCAGATGCGTGTCTCATCAAGTCCCTCAACTAAAAAAAAATGTCAGACAACGTCCGACCTTCAAAATCTCGAGCAGATACCCTTGCAAGGATTTCGGCTTTGACAACATTCCCGGACCTCATTGAAAGGCATCTTTGTCGTTCACCATCGAAATAAAAGCAGGATTGTAATGAAATTTTAATGTGAGAACAACGATCACAATACACGACAATTCAAACAACCGTCCATAACTGAGCCAGACTCTTTCCACCTATATATCCATAGTAGGTATACAACAACAAAACTGGATCCAACCTTAAGAAGCCTTAAACCAATATAACCCACTTAAATGGATGGAATGGTATCAGATTCCACCTCTGACAAGCCTAGATAAAACTTGGACTCAAGTTTAGCCCCTAGAATCCTTGAATTTATGATATATTTTTCAGAATGGTTTCGACATTATCCCACTGGTGGTCAATCAAAAAAAATTTGGACTTTCAAAATGGTACCCAAAACGACAATCATTCGGTTGGAATACAAAATATATCATTCGACCGGAATCCATTATTTTGGGGGATTTAGCCCAGGTCTCTCACGTCCGCAGAGATGCACTCTCTCTCTCTCTCTCTCTCTCTCTCTCTATATATATATATATATATATATATATATATATATATACACACCTCGACACATCCAAGCGCCGCCAATAGTCTAAATTGAGCTTCCCATCCAAGTTGAGGATACTTGTACTATATTACAACAATGGATGATAAACGACTCCAAATCTTCCGTTATCCCTTTCGGAGGACTCGTATTAACCTTTAATCAACCCCAAATGAGCTAGGAATTCAAAAATCCAATCTCCTGGAACCCGTTCAGACATAGTATAAACTAGTCATTCATGAAAGAAACCATTATTTCCAAGTTTTACCGTCTTTGTTTGAAAATCACTCCAATTCATACATGTTGTCATGCCCCTTACTTTTGAACACTTTGTGTATGCGTTGAGAAGTGGTGTAATCCACTTAACGGGATAACATCTCGACATCAAGCCCCGCTTTAGATTCGAGCCTCACCGCGTTCCTTCCGATTTTAGTGTTTGCGATCCCATTAGTCCTCTGAACAACTCCACCTCATACAACCGAGGCTAGATAAACCTCGTCCATATAAGTACCGTAATCATGCTTGAGACGAGGTTAGGTAGCCACTCCTCTCCTCACGACAAACAATAGGTGTCTACCCTGCATGCAACATTCTACCAATACCTCAACACTTTCCTCTCTTTCAGTGATAGTGTAATCCTCTTTTTTTTTAACCACATAGGAGCAGGAAGACAACATTTCACTCTGGACCAAGAGCATAGCTCCGGCCTGAGCCTCACTACCACCTACAGAGCTCATAAATTTATCAGAAATTTATCTCGACATGATAACAAGCTCATAACCAACTTCCATCAAAAATATCCATAACAATTTATAATCGGCGCTCTCACGTGGAATTGAATATTGAGACGTGTTAATTATTCTCAATAATAAATAAGTTATCATCATGCCATAAAATCGCATCACATGTATATAACATCGGTAAGCTTAGAATGAATGAGAGTCCGAGTAAACTGATTAATCGAAATGTATATCAATCCGAATACATAAATAAAATATATGATAAAAAAACTAGCCGACAAAATAATATAAAGAGAAAGTCAACCTTTGGTCGACAACGTTTCAAAATAACTTCGATTGATAATAATTGGCAAAAAAAATTCAATCAAGTAAAATTATAAATGAAAGAATATCTTAAAGCTCAACATAAAATACCTTATTAAAATATTACAGATGAAAAACAACAATCTCAGCTAGGGTTGTCGAACCCTGACTTTTGGGCACCTCGAACCCCGGCTCTGGAGACCCTAAAAAAAACAAATAAAAAACAATAAAAAAAAATGAAATATATTGGGGGGTGCACAATGAGAGTCTTCGTCCCCTGGTAAAAAATCCAAAAAATTATCTTTACCCCTGCTCGGACCCCCCTCCGGGGCCACACCCACCGCTTGTGCGTGAACAGGGATGGTTGGGGGCGGGGATGGCCGAGGGCGGAGATGCAGGGTGCCGGGGTGTGGGGATGCAGGGGTGTGTGCCTGCAAGGGTGGCAGGAGCGGGGTAGGGGCGGGGGTGATTTAGAGGGGCCAGGGGTCGGGGATCCCCGGGACGGGGGTCCTGGGGTCACACCCCATCCCCGACTCGGGCCCCCAGGATCCCCGTGTGACAACATTGATCTCAGCACAATAACTCAAGATTTAAAGATAATGTTGATAAATATTAAGTACCGAAAGAATACGAATTTACGATTCAATTAACATTTCGATATCATTGAAATGTTCAAAATAACCTTCTAAATGAAATCAACACAAACTTCATAGAGTTATGAAATAATAAAAAATAAATCAATGACAATAAAATAATTAACTTTTAAAAATAAAAATACAATTAATTGATCCATAAAAAATAAAATACTCGAGTGTCGTTACATTAAGGATAATGGTAGGACCACGTTCTCCCCGGCAACGACACCACCTGTCGAACGCATCGGCTCCCACCTTTCTCGCAAAAGGCGAGGACCATCCCTACCACATCACGCATGAGTAAAACAAAATCACAACCAAAAGACAACTTGGAGACAATACGTAAGCAATCTATCTCGTAAACCTATCCCGTGAACCACCTGGACGGACGTGTTGAAGTTGCCCTCTTGCCGCTCTTGCTAGGTGCGCCAGCCGTATTCTCGTGGTCCTCTACTATGGGATAGGTTCGCGAAGGGCACAACTTGCCTTCCTTAAGGGGTTGTGACCTCCCATAGAGGCGGATCCCTACCGAGGTACTGACCCACATACGAAAATTTTTAAATGCAATTGTAGAGGTAGGTCAGTCGAGGGTGTTTGCTCGTTTCGTTACAGTATAGACACGAATAGTTACCTCCAAACCCAAACGTCATTTGTTCCCGAGGGTGCTGATCTCCTCGGTACGAAGCGTACGCCGATCGACTAGAACAGTCTCCACCTTGCGTGAAACCCACAACTCAATCCTAGTTCCTTAGCTGCAGAACTCAAAGAAAAAAAAATATCATGATCAAATATAATTATGACAAAATGAGACGACCATTAACCGATAGGAAAGTACATATGAATCAAATGTGAGTTTTAAATGATAGCCGTAAGTATTCGGGCGTCGAATGATAGAGCTAATAATGCAAAAATTAGAATAAACTCGACCACCATGGGTCGAACTTCATAAGTAGAGCACTATACTGAACCCCCAAGGGTTGGCTTCGACAATAACCCAAATGCAGTCGGCAAAGTAATCAGACTGTCTCAGTTTTGACTTGATGAGGTCTGCTACGAACTTCATCCATTCCACCCTATTGTCGACCTAAAATTAGCAACGCACACACCTGTCTCTATATGTTTTGGTCTTCTTCGATGACAGAGTGCTTTGCGGATGATTCTTGATCAGGTGGATGTTGTTTGTCAAACCCTTTAGGAAGTGGTCCGGGGACTCCTCCTCGCCCGTGCACAAAGCTTGGTGTCGAGCACATCGGTCCTACAGAGAGGGACCCTCTTGGCCGCGTCACTCATAATTTTTTGCAGGACTTGTCGTGTAGAGCGTTTTGCCGCTAGGCCGAGTGTTACAGCCATACCTCTCGTGAACCCCTACGACTCGATAGGGTTATGGGAGGTACAACTTGCCTCCACAAGTGGGAGTTGTCACCATTCCTTAGGTGGGTGTATCCCCGCCAAGCTACCGAACCACATGCGAAGGTTTTCCGTATGCAATCGTAGAGGTGGACTGACCAAGGGCGTTTCTCGTTCGCTGTAGCATATGGGGTACGTGCGGTTAACGCCCAAATCATACCTGTACCCGAATCGTCGCCCACAATGCTGATCAATATGACGAGATCCTAATCCAGTCAACTATGACAACCATTCACACGACGCGATACACTGTATAATTAAGACTTCAAGTCTACTCACAATATCACGCCTAGTCCCTTTGCGAGTGCTTCAACCTATAACTTATTCCGTGTGAAACTTCAAGTGTAGGTTGTGCATAAAGATACTTAAAAGCGACGTGCGTGCACACAAACATACTAAAAAAAGACGTGCGTGCGAGATAATTCATAACATTCAGCTATGCGGACCCGCAACCAACTATCACGACAACGCTTCATGCGTTACCTACAATCACTCGACCCTTCGTTGGTTTCAGTGTTGCATACGACACTCAAGTATCAGAGATAAAGTATCGTGAAGAAAATCTCCTTCACGATATTGAACGGAGAAAGCATGAGACGTTCAACCCTCGTGGCGCTTCTGACCTTTAGGCAGGGCGCCATGATGGACAACGCACAAAGATTCAGTGCATAAGGGAAACTTTATGTGTTGAGTTGGAACCTGTAATGTCCTGGATAAGGACATTGAATTCCATGTTCAGGACTAACGTCGGATCGATAAATTCAAATAGCAAGACGAGTGTGTGTGTTATAGCGGGTGTTGCGAAGTCTATGTGCACGCACATTCTTCTAATCATCATGATTTTGCAAAACAAGGTGAATCGGTTAGTCAAACAGAAAGGTTGTGTAGCATCAGACGATCACTCTCACAATAATAATTTGGCTTGTCCATCTTCATTCACGCAATGTACAAATAATTACTAAGGCTAAATTTAAAATCTTCCATGCATACATGCGATCATTCGCAAATGCAACATCGACATACCACACACTACACGAGGTCAACTTTAACCGTTCTTTGCGCTCACACCCCTTGCCTTATTCACACGAGCCTCAACATTTGTCAATCCTTCCAAAAGAAAATACTCAGTCATTTTTTAAATGACCATTTAATAAAAGTATGAGTGAAAACTAAAAAAAACAAATTCAACCCACATGGGCTAAGGTCATAAGTTGAGTAGCGAGAACGAGTTAGAGTTGGGCCAGATTAGACTTAGAGTAAGAAGGATAAAAAAATAAGAATTAAACTCTCGAGAGCAAAGAGAGGGTCCAACTCAAACTCGCGTGAGAGGGCCTCGGTATCTTCAAGCGCTTGAGAGCTTCGCAATGATGACCTGATCGCAGTTGAATGACCACCTGATGGTCAAAATGTGGCACGCCCAACCCTCTAGTGATCCTCCAAAGTGGAGCAGTACCCAAGCTGTCGCACTATAACTTGAACTACTACCCATGACGCAGCTACGTAACCTTGGAATGTTCCAATTCAAAATAGAGCGCCCCCCTCCTTCCGTGCTGTACTCGAAGTGCTAACAAGGATAACTAAGGTTTAGTGGAGTACAGCGCATACACTAGTCATACGTAGCAGCAAAGTAAAACAAGGTGAAAGGCAGCAGCATTCAGCCATGCTCAGTCAACCACGAAATTACAGTAGTCACAACCTTGACACTCAGCGGCAGTATACAAAGGAAAAAGGACAAAGTCAACAACACCCTTGCAACACCAGTAGTCGCAAACGCTTAGTGAATGCAACTCAATTCTCATATCAGCAGTGGCACGACAATAGTGGACAGGACTAAGCACAACAATAAGCATGGATGAACATGGTGAGGCATCGTTATGAGCCAACACATGAGATCGGGAAGGTAATCGTGCCCGCCCTTACACTCAATTCGACGGACAAGTAGTACGTTGGTCCCGTTGAGAGCCCCCACTAGGCTCCCTCTGTCCTCGTTCTGCTCAGGCGCAATCCTCTTTAGGCTCTCGTACCTGCATGCCCACACTGAAGCCCCTCGTTGTGAGTCCTGCTTAGGTACAACCAACCAACTCTCGATTCTCATAGACAGGTCCACTCTCGAGCCTCTCACAACCGATTTTGGTTGGCAGACATTGCCCTAACAGAGCGTCCTGACCACTCATGATTCTTCCGCTTTGCAGTCTCGGCCCCCTCTTTGACCCCTCTCCTTCTCTCTCTCTCTCTATCCTTCTGCCCAACTCATTATGTGCTAGCTAGTGGTGCAACGACGAGCGGAATGGGAGCACGAGCGGGAAGACGACAACCATCAAGGTGAGTAACGATAGGTACATAGCCGACCTCACACAACAGCGTGACCACTCGTACCTACAGGATTGTGGGTCCCAACAAAATCACGAGCTCCGATGTGATTACGAGTTCCGACATGATCACGAGCAGCGCATGACCCCGACTCGCTATACGTGCAAGAAGAGAATGAATCTTCCACTAGAACATGAAGCGATTCATCATCGAATCCGCTGCCAGGTTTACTATGCAATCTTGGCACTGTGTCATCTTTCGATTCATCCCGTATCTCCTATTTCTAGCACATGAGCGCACCCGGCTATTGACTTGGCCACGTTCATCCAAAATCAGTAGGGGGTAGATGATCGCAAGCAGAACGAAGGCCATGGACATAAGGAAGGTCATGGCCGGAATGAGTAATTATGAGTGGAAAAAGACCACGATCAGTATCTGTAGCGACAACCAGAATGGACCCCTGCGAGTGAGATGCGATGGGCAGCACCTGAACAGAGACCCTGACCACGACAGATAGCACATCGGTGTTGATCACCTCGTTGGTGAACACGACGACTATGGTGGCTCAAATTATGACAACAAGTGCGATCGGGTCGGGGGCCACCGAGGCGACCTCAACAAGGAGTAGCCTGGACAATGAGCAGCTAGCGAATGATCTTCCTCTTTCCTCCTTTGTTGCCTTTTTCTTCTCTCCAACTCTCCACCCTCTACTCCAACAAGGATTTCCCCGTTCACCAAACGATTCACTTGACTCCAAAGCGCCCACTTCGCTTCTTCCCCTGTCCACCATCTTCCTTCGTCTTCCTCAATCACCTCGTCTACCGCAGCTTGGCAGCGAAATAGATAGCGCCCAAACGACCACTCGATAGCGCTGTTCGGCAACCTCAAATTCTCCAGAAGCCTCGAAGAGAAGCCAACAACTAACCGGATCGACCAGCCTTTCCCCACCATACTCAGATCCTGCTAGCTAGTTGCGCATGGGTACCGCATCTAACTTCCCCGCCGGCCTCTCCTCGTTGAGCCTCTTTTTGGGCATAACCCGCAAACTTTTCGTGGTCGGCGGGCATGCTCCCGATCAACTTTTGACAGGCCATCGCTGATCGCTAGTGTACCACCAGAAGCTCCCCCACCTAGGCTATACTACCTTAAAATTAGAGTACCTATCGGCCCACCTGCGCACCCACCTCCTCGGTCTACGTCTCCAGATGCGCTCAACAAAGGAGTTTCCCTCCATCCTAGGTATGCAGGGTTATATACTGACCTTCTTTGTATCGTTTTAATTTTTAACGGACGCCCCGAAGGACCACCATGGGGCGATTACCCCGGAATATCATCTTTGATTTGACCGGCTTCCAGCAGTTCAAAACGAGCTGACTCTGTTCATCCAATTGCAACTGCAACTATGTCCGAACTTGAGTTTGTATGTCAATCAGCCGAGGGGTGAACCAACAGTGTCTGATCCTGATATCCACATCGGGACCGTGTCCTGTAGTAGAACTATAAATTTTATTTGTAAGTAAAAAAAAAATAATAATAACAATAGCAAAATAAAAATAAAAAATATGAGACGATACCGAGGGGTAGGGGGACTGTCGACACCCCTTTGTCCTATCAGACGGGCCCACTACCATGGTCGGCAGCAAAACCGAGGGGGATAGCCCCGTCGGGCCCTCAACCCCTCAATTCCTTCAAACTGCTTCGATGCTCCTTCATCGCCATGTGCTGGCCTCAATCCCGAAACCTGTTGCATAGAAATCAAACACCGTAACCAATAGTATTATGCCCAAGGTTGGTGTTACCACTAACGGAAATCCATGTAAACGGGTTCCGCCTGCTGCGCCGACCGGTGGGGCCGTCGATCACCAAGGTTAATGCCTTTGTCACGAGGCGCCCGGTATGCCTACAACCCGTTCCTACACATGGCTAAAGTTATAATTAAATTTTATTCCGGAATTTTAATCAAAATCATAACCTTTTAATCAAAAATTATAATAGTCGGTACACGATAAAGAATCATTTGTGCCTTAAACTCATGTGTTCACACACTCTTTAATCTCATCTCGCACGCTCTCATTATCCGGTTAGCAAGAGTCGGCTATGGGTTGCGTGACACTTTACTTAAATACCTACCTCGTATACCATCTCAGGTGCAACTTATGCAAGGTGCAAATATGCGCGGGAATACCCTTGTAAGGGTATTCACGCTGGCGTCGGATCTCAGAAGGTGGGCCGCCTCCACCGAATCGATAGAGTACCCTTCCGTAGAATGGTCCACTCTAGGTGGATAACAGGGTCAGCTCCTATAGCAACGAACCCTCGCCCCATATACTTCCTAGAGAGATATAACATATCCGCCGCAAGTAGACTTCAATTGTCCTCATTTTTCCTAAGCTTAGCGTTACTTAGACAAAAAATAATCAAAAGAGATGGAGAACTTG
This sequence comes from Chara braunii, assembly GCA_003427395.1. Lineage (NCBI taxonomy): Eukaryota > Viridiplantae > Streptophyta > Charophyceae > Charales > Characeae > Chara > Chara braunii. The sequence continues at coordinate 1,815,534 of BFEA01000067.1, forward strand.
AATGATAACCATTTGGACATGTATAGACAGATAAAGTCATTCGGGATAGAAAAAAGGTTATCTCGGAAAAAAAACTAAATTCGTTTAACATTGTTTTTTTTTTTGTTTACTAGTTTTTTTTTTTTGGCACCCGTTAAATTTTCCCACTTCAAAACACAAGTCCTTTTAACATGCAGATTCGTGAAAGGTTAAACGAAAGGCAATCCTTTTCATTATTTTCAAGTGGGCACAATCAATCTGCTTTGCAAGCATCTTGCCACCTACCTGTGCACCAACTCGAAAGAAACAAATTGGTTGAAAACCGACAAAATAATCCCATACCCAAGGTCAGACCCTATTTTTCACATGCATGACTCACACAACCTTTCCTCTACCTTTTCCTTTCGAACTTTCAAAACAAACAGGGTCAAGTAAGGTGTGGGTTGACACAGGTGTGAAGGGGAGTCCGGATCATTCAACTGACCTTGAGTAAAGTTTGATCCGACTCACTTAACAAAGTCAGGTAGTGTCGCAATCAAGTAAAAAGGTAGTCGTCACCAACGTTAAACGAATCCGCCTTAAAACTCGCTTCACTGTCGCCTGATGACTAAAAAATAAACCACCAGTGAAGCGAACTCAAATGGGAAAACCCTCGAGGAGGGCGATCTGAAAGTGAGCCCCACGTGGTCTCAGATTATGCCGACGCAATCCCAACAGTACTGCAACGTCCTCGAGGCTATCGCACATCCACCAACAATCTCAGACTGCACTCCATAGAAATAAACCACGTATCACCGATCAAAATCGCCCACGCCTTGCAGTTTGGAGTCCCAAGTCAGTTCTAATTAGTCCTAAAATGGTCTCAGGCGGTCCCACACTAGTGCTCACATCACCAGATGGCTCCAAAATGGCAAACCACCTGCATCGCGAGTCCCCAAAAAGTAAAGGTGGTCCCCAACAAAAAAACGCAAGTGTTGCAAACCCCAATGTTCACCACTGCGTGCACTCACTCCAAGTAGTTCAGCTGGTTCACACTCCAAATTGCACGGTCCTAAACGTGCAGTAGCGTCAAACCAACCTCTAGACCATGCTATAATCCGCCATAACCGCCACACACCACAAAAAAACAATGGTGGGACCATCGCTCGCTGCGGCATCCAAACCGATACCACGACACTCCTGTGACACTATCTTCTAATCACATACCAAGATAACGATTTTAGTGTGCAGTAAAATTTCGACAGCACTGCCCCTAAAAAATAGTGTAGCCAACGCACCCAAAATATTTGCAGCATAACCCCACTGAAAATGTTGTTATTATCGTGTCGTCACAGAGGCAGCACCTCCCCGCACTCACACAAAAGAAAATGTTGACGCCACGTGGTAAATCCGGCAGCATATCCGTTAAACCACCACTCTAGCTGACATTGTGAAAGTAGGGGTACCGGAAGCACATATTCATAAGGGTTACAAATAGCATAGTGTGGAGACTCGACAGAGTGGCAAACATGAAAAATCCGACAAATTGTTGCCACCACTTATTTTGTGGTTAAAATAATTTTATTTTATTTTATTTTATTTTTCGCAGAAAGATCACAACCAAATTTACGGACTCTCCAATTTTGAGATTTCTTTATGAATTTTTATGAGCGTTAAAAATCGTTGAATTCGGGGTAGGTTTCGCATTGGCCAACAAGTAATAGAGTGGCAAAAATCAAGAATAAGACAAATCGACACAACATTAATGCGACTTACTAACAATTTTCAAACAAACTTGAAATATTTTTTTGTGGAAAGGTCATGACCAAATCTACAGACTCTTTAATGTTTAGAGTTTCCAACGCATTCTTCTAAGCACGAAAAATCATGGAAGTTAGGGTAGTTTTTCTTTTGACTCATACGTTGGAATGGCAAAAATGAAAAATGTGACGAATTCGCACGACATTTATATCATGGTGTATAACTTTTTTTTTACTTTTTTTATATTTTTTCGAAAAAATTACGACCTAATCTACAGGATCTCAATTTTACAAATTTATTTCCTTATTGTTCTGAGAGTGAAAACTCGCCAAAGTTGACGAGTGAAAGTTGTGGGACTGGACCTGCCCGCTCCTCCCGGTCGGCGCCTCCCCTAAAAACCCGATCCAAACTCACCAGGATGCCAATTTTTTGATGGCGGGTAAAGTGGAGGTTTAAAAACACTTGTTGTCGCCACGCCGGCAATCTGACAACATTTCCCCTCAAAATGCCTTGATGTTATCTCGACAGCAATCCGACGGCATTTCCCCTTAAAAATCTTTGTTGACACTTCGTTAATCCCGCAACATGCCCCCACAAAAAGTAATGATGCGGCCACATCAAAATTTCAGCAGCATACCCCCACCCATCAAAGGAATGTCGCCGTCGAGCCAAAAAATTGGAAACGTCCCCCTCATAACTCTTTGTCATTGACGTGTCAATAGACGGATAACGCATTCCCTCAATAAGGCCTTGATATCACAGTCAAACTCCGACAGCACCTCCCCCTTGGAAGGCCTTGACGTCACAACCGGGAGCTACAACTATGGTTGTCATTGTCCAACTCCACCTTCTTCCTCCCTGCAGACCTCCGCACCTCCAACATTATTACCCTCAACTCCCTCAACTCTTCTTCCAGACCTCCAACTCTCCATCCAACTTGCAGTCCACCAGCTCCTCCAGTTGCTCCCTCATCATCTGGCCAACACTCTATGTGAGTGTGGGCAGCCTCATCACAAATGTGAGGCAATTGAAGGAACAACTGCCTTTTATAGTTGTGGAGAGGTTGTGGGCAGCAACTTGAGCCTCAACTAGAATTCAGGCTCAAGTAGGACCCTTGACCTGAAACCAAGGTCAAGGGCAAACAAACCTTGATTCTCCCCTAGGAGAACCGGGGGCCTACAAGGTTTACTACACCTGCTTTTTCCCCCCAAACTGTGTGCATCATATGGAGATCGCACCAAGCCTTTCCTTGTTGTGTAACCCCAACCAGCCATTTCCCTACTACTATGCACCTAGACTGCCTCATGGCTACATTCAAGTCATCCCCCTATGCCCTCTTCTACTACACATTCAAAAGGGACTTAATGGATCTAGCAAGGAACGAAGCCATAATATAAAAAAATAAGAAAAATAGCGAGGAGAAAAAAAAAAGAAAAAAAAGAAAAAAGGGAAAAAAAAGAATTTTTTTTCCATTGCTCTCTAGGAGTGCAACAGTGAAAATGAATCTCCTGCTAAATCATGGAAAGACACACTGGCATAAGGATTGCAGTCGTGCCAACGGGGCAGGGTTGCTGCCTCGTTGCCTACCACCTGCTTAGTCCACAAGTTGAGGGAGCGCAACAAGTAACTCCTGATATTCACAGAGTTCAAGTCCCAACAAGCTTAAAATGGGGTGCAAAAAGTACCCCAACATTGAATATTTTAAGAAAAAACGCATCGAATCATAAAATTTGAAAAACATTTACGCATGTGGAGTAGGTGCCTACCTACTCACAAAACAAAATCCAAGGCCGATTTTTTCCCTTTTTCCTTAATTTTCCTCTTCTCCTTTTTTTTTTTTTTTTTTTTTTTTTTTCTTCCCATTGGCACAAGCCAACAACCACTCCCCCAATCGTGGTGAACCCACAAACTGTTAAAATACAGACACAAGTTCAATTCTCATAGGGAATTGATGAAGAAAAACAAATTGCACTATTTCTCAACTTATGTGTATCATCCTTACGTAGGGGTCATGTTGATCTGCGCGAACCTTGCTGATTGCACAACCGAAAATCAGTCGCGCCGAACTGATTGCCTAAGGCCACGGGTGCTCCAAAAGGAGCTCGCCCAGTGGGGCAGGTGGGGTTCGATCCCTGCATCTACGGGGTGAAATCTCAGTGTTTGTACCTACTGGGCAAGCTCCTATTACGAGAGTAATAGGGGCAACCCAACAGCCTTTCAGCCCATGGCCAACAAACTGAGTATGCTTGAGCCCACTGGCAGGCCCAACCCAACGGCGAGGCACCCAACCCTATAACCAGGTATCCATCCCCGCGGTGAGGGTGGCAACCACCACCAATCTGTGGTTGACTCGTGCTCGATTGCAGCGTGGAGCTAAGGCTAGACACAAGTCTTCCTCCAATTAGTCAACCCACGACCCCGGCAAGACCGCACCTTTGCCACTTAGACCTTGACTTGCGCAATCACCTTTTCCCACCGTGTAGGCTCTGAACGGCGCGACTTAATAGCCGCACGTCCTTACTTAAGTAGGACAGATATATTTTAGACTTAGTACCCCTACGACCGCTTGCCCATGTGGCCTTACCAACCACAGGAAGAGACCAGTCATACCGCTAGTTCTCACCGTCGTCTCCCGATACTGTAGATGTTCAGACTTAGGTTCAAAAAATTTTAGTCTCTCAGTCATTGGGTTGGTTTGAATAGCATTTAGCAGATGCGTGTCTCATCAATTCTCTCAATTCAAAGACCTTCAAAATCCCGAGCACACGGCCTTGTAAGGGTTTCTACTCCAAAACCATTGAATTAGATCCTCTACAACTTTACTTCCTAAGCAACGCCAGGCAAGTCAGGTAGGTGTTTTCGTTTATATTCTCCTTTCAATCGAAGCTTATTTCCCCCACGTGCAACTTCTGATGTCGGGTCCAACCAAAAGACTAGTCTACAATAAGAACTAACATCGTCGTTACATTCGCAATGGCCCAGAACCATGGGTTTGGCTCCTTGCTTACCCAATTTTGTTAAGAATCTGGTATTCAACACAATTTTTCCTCCACCACGTTCACTTCGTTCATCGTTTTCATCTTCTTTACCTTTCTCGTAAGCTTCCACACAACTCGTACGATACGGTCTCTCGGCGCACCTAACCATGGGGCTTTTTCCTTTTGTTCTTTTATTTATGTGTGTCATTATTGCACAGAGATAATGCTAGTATCTTTCGTAATGTTCCCGTTTTAACGGATGTCCCGAAGGACCAAAGGTAGGTAACGACCCTTAGATATTATCATCGAGTTAACCAGACCTAAATAATTCAGAAATGTAGTACTTTACTCACCTGCATCCAAGGAAATTCGAACTCAAATCTGCATTTCAACGGTTAAGGAGTGAGCCAACTGAGTCAAGTCTATCGGTACCACGCCCAGTCGTGGAACTATCATCGGTACCAGTACCGTGTCTCGAAAAAATGGGTAGTCAATTAAAATAAATAAATAAAAATAAAATAAAAATAAAAAGGATAAGGGTACTTAGGGGAGGAAGGGATCTTTGGCTTTCCCTGGCTACACCATCGTGCTCGGCACGGTTATCGCATCATGGAAATGAGGCCGATACATATATGACCAAGT
>BFEA01000067.1:1821033-1841417 GCA_003427395.1 Chara braunii
AAAAAAAATTTAAAAAAAAAAAAAAAAAAAAAAAAAAAGACACCTAGGAGGAAGAGAGAACTATTGGTATCCCCTCGATCCCACCGATCGGACCCACGATTGGGATCGACAATAAAACAAAGGGGGATAATCAGAGATGGTTAACGGAGACCTAAATTTTCAGATAACTTATCATGTCATTAATAACAATACCCAAGAGTCATTTTATCCGAACTTGCCAGCAATTCATAGAGTGAAGACCATACTAACTAATTACAGAAAAACAATTGATTTTTTTTTTCACTATAAAACAGCGACGCAAAAATGCACTTTCAAGTAAATTGCACAACATTCAATTTCAGAAATTTTGAGAAATTTTTGAAATCTCAGCAGAGGAAATTATAATGCTCCAAATGAGACCAAATTTGGTACACCCAAACCTTGACTAGAAAAGAAAAAAAAAAAGCAAAAAAAAAACAAAAACATAGGGAGTTCCCGTTAACCATTAGTTGGGATAGCCCCGTCGGACCCTCAACCCCTCTGTTCCCTTCAAATTGCTCCTTCACTCCTTTGTCGTCGGTCACTGGCCTTAATCCCCAAATCTGCAAGGTGAAAGTCTGACACCATAACCAATAGTGTTAGGCCTGAGGTTGATATTAGCAAGCGCACAATTTCATATAAATGGGTGTTGTATGGTACATGGGCCTACCCAAAACACACCAAGACCATACCTCCGCCTACCAGTTGAACCCATTACCGGCGAGCAACCCGTGGATGGCCCAGCCTCACTTTCTGCTCATCCTTCACAACGCTTATCATGCAAAAGTAACGCCGGCGTCGACCTTGGTCGTCGCAAAACATCACTCTCCAAAAGTCATACCCCCACTTGTACCCACAGGTGGAAAAGAATTCAAACTTTTCCTATGCCGGACTTCGTCCGTCATATTCCATGTGGGTCGATGGTTGCTCGCGCCGCCTACGTCAACATAATCACCTCTCTCCTCAAGAAACCCACTCTATGCGGGTCCAGTTGCTGCCTCAAATTAAAGTCAAACGTAAATCTCCTTAAATGCACTTTACTGGTAACTGGTAACAGGACTTGATACCGGTCATAACGATGTCGCCTCTGCACGAGCCGCACACGTATCAGAGTTAAACGTACCGTCCAAAGGAAAAAATCACTTAGTCCTAATTTTATCGAGACCGAAAAGTTGGTCTGCAATTGCGTCAATTTTGTGACATTGATAAGAAAGAGCACGTGAGTCTTAAGACTGCGCACCCATACACTCCGTATTTTTTCATTCAAACGCTTAGTTTGTAAAAAAAGGAAAATTCGTCGCGTCTCACGCGACATGCTCACCTTCCGAATCAAACCCAATTTCTGTCATTTACAAAACTAGGGCGGATACCCTTGTAAGGGTATTCGCACTAAAATCGTCCCCCATCGCTCGCACATATACACACATACACACAAATACAAACACATACACGGTGTGTGAGAAAGCGCGTTGTGAAACCAAATTTGGCCATGTTTTTGCAATCAACAAAGCGTCGATATCAGTTATCATGACAAAACCGGTGAAACGTAAAGAATGAGAACACTCTAGCACAACACCGTGAGACCGACTCATCGACCGTTAAGGTCAAGGTTGTTGGAAGGTTGTGCACACAATTTGCGGCGTGCAGAGACGGCGACAGTGAGTAATTAAGATCTTCGACCACAAAGGTCGGAGGGTTAATTAAAGAAAGAAAAGTCGCACGGGATGCGACGACGGTATTTTAAAGTTAGTCAAAAACTCAAAAGAAACGACAAAATACATTAATTAGTTCAAATTTGCGGAAAGTCAAACGTGCCGAAATACGAAAATTGACAGTTCACTCCGCCATAGACTCGGGTGTGGGTTAGGAATTAATTTAACCCCCGACCATACAACGGGGGAATCAAAATACTTAAAAAGGGAATTAAAAATTAGTATAAGCCCTGACCATGCGGCCAGGGCAACCAAGATAGTGTGTTGACATACTACAGCGGCAAAGGTTGACTTGATCTTATACCCAAAACGGGTCGTGAGCCGTTATGCTAGTCAAACTAAGCCTGCACCTCTACGTATACCAGGATTGTTCCTCTTCTAACTGAAGTAAGAGTCAACCCAGTAGGTTAAGGTGTGGATACACGGATCGAGTTCATCCTACCTCTGGACCAACTCCTTTTAGTAGGAACCAAGGGAAAACCCACACTTTCGATTTCGCCTCTGATCAACTGAGGCTCGAACTCGTGATCTCGAGATTAGAAGTAGTTGGAAACTAAGAAAATAGGCCCCTGCCCTAATAACCCGAAAGTTGGCCGCACGCGGCCATTGGAGGTAGTTCCATTAGATTTTCTTTAATTTTTTTTTTTTGTGATCCGTTAAACCACTATTACCTCTGCCAGTGTTGAAAAATTACGAGGTTTTGCCAGTTCCAGAAGAAATCGGGGGTGGGACACAGGGTCGACGAAGTCCCATAAAATTGAGTTTTATAGTGCCGTGAGTGGAAGGAAAATGGAAAAAAAGAAGATGTTTTCTCAACTACGATGATGTCGGGCAAGGTAGTTTAGGAGGTCGTGCTCACAATCTTCCTCTACAGAATCCACCTTACAGGTAAGGCGGTCACATTCTGAATGTTACTGTTTTTTTTTTTCCCTTTGTCGTGTGTTTCTTACGAGTCCCCTGCCAATGAGGCTGCCAATGAGGCAGGGCGGAATCCGTTATCTGCTCAAGTTGTTCGTGATCTGCTCAAGTTGTGCTTCGTCAGAGGATTATAACCCTTATCACACTGACACTTAGGCGAATGTATCCAACCCTTTGCACCGCCGGATCCGTGTGCCCGTTTTTTTCCCCTTCTATTCTCTTTTTTTAATAAGACAACCTGGCCACGGGGCTGAGATGCCCTCACTGAAGGCACACTCACACTACCACTTCCAATATTGTATACAATTGCCATCACGGCTAAAACTATGTTTATTTTTTTTTTCTTCTTCTTTTCTGAGGTTCACGGCCGCAATTTTTTTTATGTTTTTTTTCGTTCTTTCCATGGCAGTACCAGAACGAAAACAGAGTGGTACCCAGGCTCGGCAAACTCGGAGTGCAGCGAAATTTAGGGTCGGTAAAAATAGGCTCGGAGGTACCAGTGGTTTAAGTTCGTTATTTTAATATTTCTATATGTATATTACCTAAGTTGTACGATAGGTTCATTGATTGTTGAAAAGGAAGTCGAAGCAGCTACTTACCAAGAACTACAGGGCCATATCACATGAGGAACATCGCTCCCCAACCAGCCCTTTCGCCCCAATAGGTAAAATGAATCTTCTGCTAAAATATGGAAAGATACATCGAGTGGATAAACTAAATTATAATTATTTTTTTCGAGAACTGGACTTGCATACAATCGTGCCTCTACGTCTAGACAGGAGATATGTTCAAGTTCATCAAACACATTATGAGACTAGGGAAAAATAACATAATGGGGGATTATGTCTTATAGTCGGGAGTGAATCTGCCCAGATTCGGGAGGCAGATTTTTTTAATATAAGGGAATAACGAAACAAAGCAGACAAAGTCGTGAGCATATGAGAGTGCACATGAACGACTTCGATCGAAGCAAGAAAGACAAAGGACGTGAATTACGAAGGCAGGAAAGATCGCAAGCACAGCAAGTGAAGCAAATGCCTTAGTCATTCAAGTTGAGCACACGAGCGCAAGCTATAGCGCTAGTAGGATAGCGAGCAAGACAAAGCGAGCAAGACAAAGCGAGCAAGACGGGCGAGCACTGGTATGCGCCGGTGAAAGAAAATTGATAGTGAGCATGGGAACACTACCATATACAAGCAAGAGTGAGCAAGCAAAACAACGGGCACAGATGCGAGCGCAGATAGTTGCGAGCACGCGCGCGAGCATAAGTGTTAGCATGATAACAAGCGAGTGAACGTGAGCTCTAACGCAGATTGGCCATACGCCTAAAGCGGAGACGGAGAGTGACGGGGGGGAGTGGGAGGACGTGAAGTAGGAAGAAGAAGTAGGGAGCATAAAAGAATAGCAACGAAGGAAAGTGAGAAAGATATGAGATCGAGAAAAAGAGAGGAGGGAAGACGATGATCACGAAGGAAGGAGCGATCGTTCTTCCCCGAATTCTAATGCACCCTCATTTCGACTGTATCTGACCTAGAAATGTGAAAGTGAATATGTTCGTAAGGATCGGGATCGTCAATAGGAAAAAAAAACGTAGCAGAGGGGGAACGACCCAGAGAGACGAGGAAACGAGAGGAACGAGAAACAAAGAAGGCAAGGATTGTAACGAGGGAAAAAATGAAGAAGAAGAAGTGGCTTACCTGTCTCACGACTGTTGTGCGGTCGTGAAGATGATATTTCGAGTGTAAGTTTTGAAACTTGTGTACTCAAGTTACCACAGAGCTCTCCACGTTTCCGAAACACCATCACCACGGTGACGGAAGTAAGTTTTTTACTTTACTATTATTATATTGCTTTATTCATATTTTTATAAGCTATGAATCGAATGAAGATACGGGTCAAATACATATCAATAAAAGAATGGGAGCACGAATCATGAGTCCGCGCGAAGGTGAAAACAAGCGCACACAATTGCTACAACAAGCACGCACGCCAACGTGCATACGAGCACGAAAGAGCAAACAAAACGAGTGAAGGCATGAAAAGAACAGAAGGAAGAGAGAGAGAGAGTGAGAGAGTGACCGATAGTGAAGATGGACAATAATCGGTCCCGAGCACACGAACAAATGCGCACCGTGTGTGGAGGAGGATGCAAAGAAAAAGGAAGGAGAAGAAGAGGGAAGGAGACAAGTGGTGATTGGTAGGGATGAAAAGAGAAAGATAGAGAAAAAGAGAGAGGAGAGAAAAGACGTACCTAGTATATGCTGACTGCCTACATTGGTGGTAACGACACGTACATTGGTCTTCACCTTCGATGTGATCTTGTTTCATGAATATAGATAGGCTAGCTAGGTTGAGTAGTGTAGGTTGAGCGTTGGGCGTTGATCAGTAGGAACGACATTGGATACTATGTGGGTGCGGTGTGAGAATGTTGGCTTTGACATTCGAGTTCATTGTACAGCTCTTATTTGAATAGTATCTTGGTTCATTGTGCTCTCTGCTTAATACGTGACTATTTGGGCTACAACATGATTTTGCAATTCAGATTTCAATTTATTGCTCTCGCTTATATTCCTTGCAGTTCACTTCGGTATTAGCGGTCATACTATCATATGAGGCTTTGAAAGTGACAAAGAGGGAAAGTAGGGGAAAATGAGGTTGAGATGGAGGGACGCAGAAAGTAGAAACAAACGATCACCACCTACCCCGCATACAAGGCACCCTCATCTCGACGATATCCGACCTGAAATTCGCTATGACTTTGTTATAAATTCGCTAATAATGTACTGGATTTTTATTATTATTATTATTATTATTATTATTATTATTATTATTATTATTATTATTTCAATTATGTAAGTAAGGCAGTACGACAAAGATGGTGGAGGCGAGAGGACAATGGAAAGGAGACGTGCATAGCAAGAAAAAAAATACAGAGGGAGTGAGAAGGAGACTTAGGAGGAAGCGGGTCACGAACATTGTTTTCGCCAAACACAAGATACCCACATTTTGACTGTAACTAATCATAAAGACTGCATGTAAACACTTCAGACAAACCAAGGTAAGGGAAACGGGCAAGATCAAGGAGACACAGAGAGAAGGAGGAACAAGAAAGGAGAAGAAGAGCAGGGGGATGCCAAGCAGATGAAGGAGAAGAAACGGGGATAGGCTGAGGAAACGAAAGAAAACGACAAAGGAAGAAAAATGGGGGACCAAATAAGACTTACCTGCAACAATGAAAAATTGATCGGATCTAGAGTGATGTGAGTTGTGTCATTTCACAACTAAATTATACCAAAAAATATCAAATATACATTAAATTATGTTTTGCTTTATTTATTTACTTTATTTATCTTTCATTCAAATTTCTTTTGCACTCACTCATAAAATGCCCTTGATTAGAAAAATCGAAATAGATGTAGGAATGTTGAATATTCAGCTCCTTAGAATCTGAGTGTGAACAGACACAGTGACTGCCAGTGGTGGCTCGGGGGGATCATGACGTGATAATCGTTCATTGGACTTGGGTATAGTAGCAATCCCCAAACGAATGGGATGCAGTTGCCCATCCAAGACTACAATATGAAACAAATGATTGACACATATTGTTATTCATGACCACTCCTCTTTATTACCCTATTTTTCCCGAAACATTTATAAACTTGATTGCTAGTTGGTACACTTATTTCAGACTAGACCCGCAACTATAAAACTCTAGTAAGAGGGCAACTGACTAAAAGATCGATTATTTTGTCAGCAGTTGTGTCTTTCAGCTGCTCCCTTTTCCCCCGTTAAAGAACAAATATGTTTATAATCGACACTTTCATGTGCAAGCGTGCACACACAATCATGATAGTGATAGACACTGTTTGGATTGTTTGACACCAACAGTACTGCGAGCGGACATGTCCTGGATATCGGATTTGTTACCAACCAATTGAGCTAGGTTGTTTGCCCAGTTGCTACCAGGGGATAGGTTCAGGTGAAGGAGTGAGCATTAAAGATTGAGAGAGTTGAAGTTGAAAAAAATACCAACGTGTCGAGAAGAGTGAAGGTGATTATGAAACTTGCTTGACTTATTTTGACAAATTAGCGTATTAGGATTAGTTCAAGTATGAGTGTACTCGGACATCCTTAAGCCTCATACGTAAATGAATTGCCACTGGTGGAAGGAGGGGCGACTAACCCAAGGATTGAACATTTTTCAAGTAGTTGCACCTCCCATCTACCTCCCCCACCTTTATAAAGTAATGATCGATGGTCATTGACACACGCACACTCATACACGTCATAGTCAAAGACTCTACCAATAATAAACAGAGAGGAGGAAAGCAAGTCATCTCGGTTGGCTGGAACTAAGAGTGTTGTAGAAATAATTGAAACCGTGATTTTTGAAGACCCATCTGTGACTAACCGATTGAACTAGGTCGCTGGCTGAAGACTTTTTATTATTATTATTACTTCTTATAATTATATTGTATATTATTATTATTATTATATTATTATTATTATTATTATGGTTATTATTATTATTATTTCGTTAACTGGAAGCAAGGAAATAAAAACTTATGAGGTCAACGGAACAGGGACCACAAGATGGGAGTAAGGGAAGAGATAAGGAGGAGAGAGGTTGGTTGACAAAAGGAAAGAGGGATCGCCATTGATGGTGTGCATGTTGTTTTTCTATGATCTTTTACTCCTTGTAAGTTCATAGCATTGTCAGGGTATTATTATTATTATTATTATTATTATTATTATAACATTATTATATTAATATATTTTTATCGTTATTATATTATATAAGGAAGGTTAGAGATGAAATAATATGCGACAATTGAAAGGTGAGAGTCATCATTAGTTTATGGTGATATCTGACTTCTCCATCCCCCTCCATTTCCCCTTTGTCTCATCCTCTAACATATCAATCTTTTCGATTATGATATATTTCATTTGAATTCCTTGAAATAAGTCATAGCTCCGATGAACTTTCAGTTTCATACAAGCACTTGCTTGAATCACGCATATTCGAGTAAAAGAGCGATTGCGAGAGCTCTATCGGAGTTAAGGAAAAACTTTGGAGGCAGAGAACTTGAAGGTACGTGCAACTGACCTCATTTTCTTACACAAAAGGATCAAAGTATAGAGCGATTGCAGGAACTCTGCCAGAGTTCATGAGAAACTTTTGAGGTGGGGAACCAAAATGTGCGTATGCTTTGTCGTTTTCACGTATACCCCTACAATCTATGACTCTCTAGTAGGCTGCATATATGACTAGATGATATATGACTTATTGACTTTCTTCATGACTAAGGGATATCGAAAGGAAATAAATATTATATGCGTAAAGTGAGAACCTTGATTGTTGAAGAGAAGGAACTTAGGTACACCGGGAAAGAACCTAGGTTGCTTGGTATTGAACAACTAAGCAGTAGGATAGAGGTTCCAATATGAGTCGTTTTACTGCTTGTGTGCATACATATTGCTCAGTTAATGACAAATAGCGAGATGCTTCATTGTGAGTTATCCTGCTGTTTGTCTACGTAAGTATTGTTCTGTAAGATTCTTTGTCTGATATCGAACCAATAGTAGAACACTCCAATGAGGGTCGTCCTATTACTTGTTTGACTTTAGTCTGGTCAACCTAAAAGGTAGTAGAGTATTCCAGCGTGAGTCACACTACTACGACTTGCTTGAGACCATGAAGACTAAGTATTAAAGAGTGGTGGGTTACTTCAATGTGAGTTAACTGCTTATTTGAACTCATGTTGGGTTGGTATTCGAAAAGTAGTGGAATACTTCAATGCAAGTTGTTTCACTACTGGTGTGCGTTATGTCATGTGCATTACATAATTGTTGACAAGAAGGATGGAGACTCCAATGTGAGTCATTATGCCACTTATTTATGTGACGTTCATTACACGTATGTTTAGGTACTAATTATTTTATGAAAGACGAACAGTGAAATGACTTCAGTGTAAGTTGTTTTACTGATTGCTTGTGTATCGAATATGTAAGAGAGAACTCTAATGAGGGTAATCATATTACTTGTTTGACTTTGGTTTGACCAACCTTAAGGAATGGTAGAGTACCTTAGTGTGAGTTACTCAGCAACCGTAAGAAGGGTGGTGGAATGTTATAGGGTGAGTTACTCGACTACTTGTATAAACCTTTGAAATGATATTGAAAAGGAGGTGGGATACTTCAGTGCAAGTTATTTTAGCACTTGTGTGACTTGGTGATATGTGTTTTACATAATTGTTAACAAGAAAGATGAAGACTTTAGTGTGAGTCATAATGTCGTGTGTCCATGTGTTATTCGTTGGCATAAAAAATATATGTACTAACTATATTTTTGAAGTTATTTTACTATGAAGTTATTTTACTATGAAGTTATTTTACTATTCGCTTGCATGTCAAACCGGTAATAAGAGGTTTTAGTGTGGGTCGTCCTAATACGTGTTTGACCCTAAGATGATTAATGTTGAAAAGTGAAAGAAAGTGCATGTGATTGGAAAGTGGTAAGATACTCTAATGCGAGTTATCCTGATACTTGCTTGTGAAAGTGTAAACATCTACGAAGTCTGATCAATCACTGACTACGTACAAACTGCTCGACTAAGCACTGAATGAGTAGTAGGATACTCTAGTGAGAGTCATCTTACTGCTTGATTCGAGAGTTTAGATAATGCGATTTCAAAACCTTAGTAGGGGGCTTCAGTGGGGGTCATCCTATTACTAACTTAAGTCTATAAGTAACTAGAGTTGAAGGAGCAGCAAGAATACTCTAGTGTAAGTTAGCTTATTGTTTTCTTTCTGTTTCTTTACTAGTCCTCAACTTATCTAACGCCGAAAAACAAGGCAGTATGATACTCTAGTGAGAGTCATCCTATTACTTGATGTGCGAAAAAAGGTAGTATGGAGCTCTAGTGTAGGTCATTCTATTACTTACTTAAGGTTAGACTACTTAATGCTAAAAACGTAGTAGAAGACTCTATTGAGGGCGCCCTATTACTTTTAAGTCCAACGTGATTTATCATACTACTTGTTTTCTATCTATAAATTCAACCGTTTAACTTTAAGTGGGTAAGAGTCATCCTATTACACGCTTGAAATCATACTGCACATTATTCGAGGAGTAATTGGGGGATCCAGTGAGGGTTGTACCATTACTAACTTGAACTATAGACTAATCTACGGTGTAAATAAATGTGAATTGTCTGTTGAATATTAAAAGAAATAGTAGGGTGTTCTAGTGTGAACCATTATACTATTTGTTTTAAGTCGGGTAGTTGGATACTCCAATGTGAGTTATACTGCTACTTGTATAAATCGTTATATACATAACTATCCATCGTTTGGTTGTATGTGGGTTGAATGAAATTGAAAGGGTGGTTGAAAGCTCCAATGTGAGTTATCTTGTCACTTGTTTGAATATAGATTGCTTGAAATTGATTAGTAGAGGTTTCAATGTGAATCAATCCACTCCCTATGTGTGTCAGATTAAGAAGAACCCAAGGAAAATAGGAAATAAGCGTACTCTAGTGAGAGTAACTTTTACGTGTCATAAAAGAACGGAAGAATGATCAAAGCCGCTAAAAAAAAAAAAAAGGAAATAATAATAACCATATAAAGTGAATTCACTTGTGGACTTTGAAAATAATATGAATATGGGCTCAAGTTAATTGTAGTCACGTAAGCACCAAAATGTGTACTTAATCCGATGAGAGAAAATGAGGAGATTAAAACTAAAAAAAAATATAATTTTCTGTTAACGATTTAGGACATAGGCGCAAGTCTACTTGAGGAAAAAAACGAAGGGATAAATGACACAAACATGTTGTTAAGTAGGATTAGGAGTTGAACTTTGGAATGTCATTCTGAAAGCTTACGATTATGCTGTAAGGATTCGACCTTCGAAAAACAAGTGGGCGAAAAACGAAACATGGGATGTTGAGTATTTGTCAACTTGTATGTGTGCAAATTATTGTCATACTTAATTGAGAAAGGACTTGTTGGAAGGAACCGCACGATCTACAATTGATAACATGTCGGTTTTTATCGATTCAACTATTCCTCTTTGACTTGATACCCACACATGAAGACAAACCTTGTAGCTAGTAAAAATTTTCACCTTTATTCAAATGTCTGAATAATCATAATCACGCTCAAGAGTCCTTTGAAGTAAAGTGAGGGTGTTGGGCTCGACAAGTCTCAAGAAAAATAAAACTGCTAGACGTGGTTTTGGGAAGTGAGAGACAAATCAATAATTTGGACTGAAGGTTGACTCCGTTAGTGCATGATATATGGACTGTCCTTATATGTTTTTTGCAAATTCGTCGTGTGCGAGTGTTGGTTTGAACTGGATTTGACTGCTTTAAGAACCTCGGGCGCACCGCACTTGTGAAAGTGGAAAGTGTTTCGTCTGTAATACCTTATACTCAATATTGCCTAATAAACCTTTATTTTATTTCCACAAGAGTTGTAATTGTCCGAGTAAAGACATTCCTAATAAAGTGAGGGTACGATCAAGACATTCTTGTCATTAAGTCTCAACCTTTGAAATTTTATCGTTATATGTGCATTGATTAGAGTTTTTATATAATGTATGGATAAAATGCAAATAAATTAAAGAGATGTCTGCCTGAAAGTTCATCAGTCAAAGTGAACCTGAATTATAAGTCGGTCCGGGAGATCAACGCCCCGATGCCTGACACCTATACGGGTCAGTCCTAGTTGTTCAACCTCGCACATGTCTACACTACGACGATTGAGCAAACACTCTCGACTGATTTACCTCTGCGATTGCAAGCAGAAACCTTCGCACGTGAGTCAGTAGCTCAACATGGATACACCTACCTGAGGGTGGTGACAACCCCTCGGTTAGAGGTGAGTTGTACCTTGCGGAGCCCTGTCCTGTCACAGGGAGCCGTAAAGGTATAGTTGCCATGCACGGTCAGAGTGGCATTTTCGCTGACTCAAAAACAGTATTTACCCCAGCGTGACACGACCGTGAGGTCCGACACTTACCACAGGGTGTGAGACCGCTGTGCCAGACATTTTTTTTTCCTTTTTTCGATGGATTGATTGATTAGTTTGTTGGTTGCAGGGGGGTTCCCCCCCCCTTCCCCCCCCCCCCCCGTGCACACACATACTCCTACTCACACCGCTTATTGGGGGTTCACAAGTCGTTCTACAAGCAACAAGTTTACCATCCCAAATATATATATTTTAATCTATATATACATGTATATAGAGCACGACTTCCTCGACGGGTAAAAAAAAAAAAAAAAAAAGTTAAAAAAAAAAGTTCGACGTTCGACCGAACAATAGTCAGGGGGGTTTCGAACGTTTGGCCGATCGGACCGTCTTGCTCAGCGGTTAAACGTTCAAACAGATTACTGGGGCAAAATTCCTTGTACTTCAGTCGAGAGTTTTATCATCAGATTCCAGACCAGGATTTACAAGGCCTCGCTTTCAAAGAATTATGGTAAGATGCGTGCACTTCAGACAAGAGTGGCACAAAGTTTACACGCCAGATTGTTAGCCGTTCGACGTGTCACAATGACCGAACTCGGGTAACCCTCCTTAGAACTATATATAGGTTTTGTTTTGTGATGTATATGAAACACTATAATATCACACGTGGTGAAGCAGTCGTAATGGCAGTGTATCTTCCCGTTCTCTAGCAGAAGATTCATTCTCATTTTACACATTTAGTGTCCAGGACAACTCTAGATAAAATAAGGAAAATGCAAGTCGTGGATGATGTTGAAAACTCGTAGGAGTCGCAGAGATGGGTCGCAAACCTGCACACCGGGGGAATCTCGACGGATGGACGAAACTGCTTCGCCACAACTTAAGCGAGAAGAAAAACTCCTCCCCTTCACCAGTGTTGACTGCCTGTGCTGTGGATGCAGATTCGCTCACGCCATGTACGCTGCGACGGGGCGAAGTGCAAAAGGGGCAGCACATGAGGGAACGCAACTTGCTATAGCTGGCCATGCGCTAGTCACATATACTGTTGCTTGACCAAGTGCGGTATCAGGTAGAGTTGCCGACGTAGTTCTCCACCCTGGGTGAATTCCTTGGTCCCTCGCATGCCCACTGTAGATAGTGTAGGGAATTTTTCTCAGCATCGATGGTCGTGGAAGCCTTAGAAGAGAAAACAGTCCCCCTAGAGATGTTGTAGATTGATGGTGAAGAGAAAAACCAACTCAACCGATTGGAGTTCCATATGTGAAAATTGTCGATAGTAGTAGGTCCACCCTTGATCGACCGTGGCGTGACCAACCACACCACTCGAAAACTGCACAGTTGCTGCCCAGGACAAGTCCATATAAAATAAGGAAAATGCAAGTCATGGATGATGTTGAAAACTCGTAGGAGTCACAAAGATGGGCCGCAGGCCCGCACACCTCCTAAACCATCCTAAATCCCTCCATCGTCCCGCTAATGACCGTGGCGTGTTGCAGGGAATGGTGGAATGAGCGTACAAGCGGTGGCATCTGGAGGAAGAAGTGAGCTACTCCAGAGGTTGAAGGCAACTATGCAGAAGGGCTGAAGTGGAGCAGCGATTTGATCGAGGAGTATGGTGTCGGGCGTCGGCAGAGAAATGGAATGAAGAAGATTATACTAGTGCTGAACGAATGGTTGGAGAGAAATGGAACTGGAACAAGTTGCATGGCCTGTAATGATTTGGATGTTAAAAAAAACAAAAATGAATGCATATTCTTGGTGAAAAAAAAGGTATTTGGTACTATAAGTAGCAAGAGACATATCTTTAGAAAGATACACTTTGTTTTTATTTTGGCTTTGGTGGTTATGTGGCAACGCACAAAAGTCCCCATAAAGTAAAAAAACAAATCAATGCATTTTCCCCAAACAAGGCAAGACACTTCCCGTCACCTTGAATAGAAATAGATGCATATCATTTTTTAGGGAAGATCATACGATTTTCCATCATGTTTCGCATGTTATGTGGCGAGACACAATGTTCCATAGCTACCCTGCAAGGAACCGCTCCAAGGTGTGTTATAAGGAGCCTGTGGTCCTATTCCCTTTGTTCATTCGATATCTGCCGTTGTCGAAGGTGGCATACAAAAGTGGCGAATTGGTGAGGAATCGCCCTCATTGTCAAATGACTTCACCACTTCAATAGGTCGAGGAAAGGACCTACCAATAACTTTTTTGCAGGTTGGGTGGAGTTTGGTTTCAGTGAGCACTCACCAAACCAAAGTTTCATGTATTATGACGAAAGTTATGACGAAAAGGTTTGGTGAGTGGTGCCACCACTCACCAAAAGAAGAGTTTGGTAGTGGTGTAGTGAGATGTAAAGCCACATGATTGAGATGATATAAAACTTGAAGGCAGGTTTCTTTTTTATTTTCTTTTCTTTTTCAAAACGAGGCTATATTCTTATCTCAATTCACCTTTCACTACCCACCCACCACTACTCCTAAGACAGGGGATGCCTGCGAGCATAACTACCTCTTACAGTGAAGGGGATATTACATGTTGCCCCTTGCCTTAGTGGTCCCGGGTGCAAGGTTAGGGCCTCCGGTGGTCCGGCTAACACAATGACTGAGCATTTTGCCAGGAGCTGCACATCACTTTTCTTCGTCCCTCGCCCACATTGAGTAACAGCAGTGTCTAAGGGCAACACTCTCCCACACACCATACACAATCCACTCACACACACTCACACACTCACACTCACACCAGTGCTGGATGACTTGAGTAACAGCCGTGTCTAAGGGCAACACTCTCCCACACACCAGACACAATCCACTCACACACACACACACACTCACACTCACACCAGTGCTGGATGACTTGAGTAACAGCCATGTCTAAGGGCAACACTCTCCCACACACCGTACACAATCTACTCACACACACTCACACCAGCGTTGGCTTTTTCATCCTCAAATCTACTAGGCAGCAATTGGCAGGGATGGACGCCCATAATCTATACGAGGAGATCCATACTAGCTAGTTGACATCTCCGTCGTAGTCTAGTCTGGTTAGGATACCTGGCTCTCACCCAGGCGACCCGGGTTCGAGTCCCGGCGACGGAATTGGCGATGATGATAGTGTGCTGCGTGGGACTGCCGTTCCCGTCATTGCTGATGCCGAGATGCATCGGGGCACATTGTCTGAGCCTTCTTTTGGGCTCTTGCTTTCTTGCTTGGGGCAGACATTGTCTGAGCCTTCTGTTGTGCTCTTGCAATGATGATGATGTGCTGCGTGGGAATATTGTCTCCGTCGTTGCTGATGCCAAGCTGCATCGGGGCACAACATTGTCTGAGCCTTCTTTTGTGCTCTTGCTCCCTGTTGTTGCTGATGCCAGATGCATCGGGGCACATTGTCTGAGCCTTCCTTTGGGCTTTTGCTGCTTCTGTACCGCAGTTTTTCTGCCGGTCTATTTTTTAGTTTGTAATCCGTCTTCAGGAACTTTCTCGAGACGTCGTTATCTCTCATTGTTGAAAACGACCTCCATCGTAACGATGGACGTCGCTCCACTACTTTCGACATGCACAAAAGACCAAATCATGGAGGTGTTGTAGCGGAAGATTCACTCTCGTTTTGCACATTTCGAGAGTAGTGGAGCGAGGCCCGATCGTTTCGGGAGCACTGCCGGTGCATAGAGGGACCGTCCTTCGTTTCCAGCTAATCAAGCAGTCTGGTCGCGTGGAAGATCGACAATGCGACACGTGGACGCTTGTCATCCTTGGGCGGGAAACGCGTCGTAAAGAGCCCGGACGGAGTGTTCGCAACGACGATGTGCCTTTCTCGGTCTTTTCGCTTATGTACAAGCTTCCACTGATCTGTACACTTTTTCACATTAGGACGGCGGCTACCTTCACGCAGTGTTTCAATGCGTATTTTTCCCGTCTCTACTCTATTAGTAGATCTCATGAAAAGTATTGCATACGCCATCTCGTGTGCATTCGTGAGCATACCTCGGCGGGAGACCGACCCGAAAGTATTCGATTTCCCGTGCCGATCGGTGAGTGGTGAAAATCAGTTCTAGCCCGCTCGTCGGTGCATACCGAACATCAGTTTTCAATTTTCCGTGCCCCTCGGTGGATGGTGAATATCAGTTCTACCCCGCTCTTCGGTGGATACAGAAAATCAATCAGTTCTTCCCCGCTCTTTTTTTCGGAAGAAGTCACACTCATTTTTTGCGGTGGCGGTGTTATCGTGTACTTGCCGGAGACCTTACGCGCGGGGGGATTTTGCCCAACAGCGTCGGCAAGCCGGAATTTGCCCTTGGTCGTCAGGCAAACTGGAGAGACTGCAGAGGGGGAGAAATCGAGAAACTGCTCGCTCAGCTAACCTGGCCACGCCAGGTGCACCTATTTTTCTACTCCAAGAGTGGCGGCGCCACGTGGGACCGTGGTGGTGGTGGCCATCCTTAACAATCGGAGAAGAAGAAGAGCTGACCCTTCTTGCACCTTTGTGAGGTCAGCTGCTCGGCGAAGCTGCCATGGATCAAGCTTGTAATACGCCAGACGACGGCGTTCCCCTGCGTGTACTCTTCGAATCTGGGGAGAGGATACATACGCAAGCAGACTCTCTGCTCCTCGGACCCGGGTCGAAGGGTGAGGGAGAGCTTAAGCGGGGGTGCGAAACCCTACTGAAATGCCTAAGACTGGTGGAGGTTCTAGGGTTGTTCTCTCCCAACGAGGACAAAGACGACATTGTGACGGGGGACATCAGATACCTACTGGTACCGTACTATCTAGCGGACCTGATGCAGAGGCGAGTTGATGGGGACAGGAAGGAGCACGTGAGGCTTTCCCGCCTACATCTCTCTGCATTCGTCAGGTCTTGTGATCGTCTAGGTCTTCTGCCTGAGGGAGACCGGGAGGCCATCTCCCGCGAGAAGCCTGCGGATCTGCAGACGCGGCGAACGGAGAAGATTGCGCGGTTCAAGCGCCAACGAGCGGCGGAGGCGAAATTGCAGGAACTGGCGGGGCTGCGGGAGAGAAGATTGCGCTCATCGCAGGCGGGCGCGCAAGGACCAGCGGAGGGGGGCGATGATAACTCGACGCTTGCTGAAGAGGAGTGCGACGACGAGGAAAGAGAGCTCTGGTTTCTTAAGATAGGCTTGGCGTTAGCCAAGGCCCTCGATTTACTCGATTCCCTACAGCGAGAGGAAGAACTTCTAACGGCCTCACGGGACGACGGCGGCAATCTGAGAGAAGAGTATCAGAAGGCTGTTATGGATGAGCGATTGGCAAAGGCAGAGAGACAGCACAGGGAGATGGCGGCAAGTGCAGCCGCTGGGAGAGGAGGAGATAGACGGCACGTGTCACTGATCGGCAGGGATGCGATCGAGGGAAGGCGTTCTGGCGGCGGCGGCGGGGCATCGGTGGGACCGCTGTCCTCACGGCTAGGGCATGCTCAGCATTTGTCCCAGCATCGATGCCCTCACCAAATTTTCGGTCCCGCGAGCTTGATGGGGAAGACCGCGGCGGGAGAGAGGGATCGCCTTGTGTCCCAGGTGTTCCAACCAAGCCACCTGTTGCCCAAATACAGTATTGAGCAGGCAGGCTTGATGGAGATGCGGATGATGGAGAGATGGCAGGCTGACCAGAGGGCGGCGATGGAGGACGCGGCTGCCAAGGGTGATAAGAAAGCACAGAAGGCGTTGAGGGGAAACACCGAGGGCAGCGACGACGATGAAGACGATGATGACGATGATGCGGTTATGAAGGCCAGGGCTTGGGATGACTGGAAGGACGAGCACCGAAGAGGCGAGGGTAATTCCAGACTAACGCCCTGCGGCTGATGGGCGTAAAAGATGGGGAGTTGGAAGCGCTGCGCGCCGTGCTCGGTAGGTGAAAGAAGTGGGGTTTGTTGAAGTGGTCAATAATAGCAGGACGACGCGAAACGACGAAGCCAGGGTAGTTCTAGTAGATAGACTAAGGGCCAGATCCCACTAGCCCCTATTGTTCATTTCTGACCGTTGATCTTCGTAATCGAGGGTGAAAGATGAATAACCCAGGGAAGTGGGATCTGACCCTAACTCCCTGCAGCCGATGGGCGTAGAAGATGGGGAATTGAAACTGCTGCGCGCCGTGATCGGCAGGTGAAAGTGGGGTTTGTTTGAGTGGCGACTACCGGTAGCGCAGGACGAGGAACGAAGAAGCCACAGGGTACTTCGAGATCAACCAACTCCCTGCAGCTGATGGGCGTATAAGATGGGGAGGTAGGGGTGCTGTTGAGTAGGTAAAAGTGGGGTTTGAGTGGTTTTAATAGCAGGAGGGCAATCGTCATAATTGGGCGGGCAGGAGAAGTAAGTAAACGCGCTCCTGATGATAGAGTAAGTTGAGTGGTTGGGGGGTTTGGGAGATGAGTGTCCTTCACCCAGGCAGGTAGGTAGGTAGTTTGGGATTTTGCTGACTGCTCGGAAATGGGGCGGCGTGAAGATGATACGACCTCTCGATTATGTGGCGCGTTGTCTCCCGCTTACACGTGTTCATAGTATACAAAGGGCCGTGCTCGTAGCTAGGGTTTTGAAAATTAGACTAAGTAGAAGAAACATGTTGAGAGTTGGAACTCATAAAATAGGTGATTGTTGGTTCAGGAGGAAGGTCATTTTTTTTTATTTTCATCGTCGGCCGGCGATGATCATGCGGCCGCCAGTGTTTCTTCTTCTGCTGGGTGGTGTCTGAATCAGCGCGTCCGCCAACTATATACCCGTCTTCTACCGAACAAAGCGCACGGTCATTAAATCTGTATTTGGGGAAAACGGAAACAATGACCGTGCGTTCTATATGCAGAAAGGGGGACGCCGGGTAGGTAGGGGTTTATTACTGGCTGATCCTTGGGAGCAGATTGTTGTTGTCGACGCTATATATCTCCTGGACAGGTATAAAGTTTGGCTTGCGCGCTCCTTGTCTCCACTGGACGTCCTTGTGTTGTATCTTTTTATATCCTTTCTTGAACATGTTTCTTTGGCCATTGAGAACATCATCGCTGCTGAAGGAGCACCGAGTTCCTTTTTTTTTTCAAGATAACCAACTGGTGTGTTCGACTGCAGCGTTTCGTCGACACCAATCTGCAGTCCTTGGTGTGCGTCGCGCTTTGCTACCCGAATCTTTGTGAGCAGCTTCCCATTTGTTTTCAAGATAACCAACTGGTGTGTTCGACTGCAGCGCTCCGTCGACATCAATCTGCAGTCCTTGGTGTGCGTCGCGCTTCGCTAAGCAGCCAAAGCCACCTTAATGCCAGTCGCATTACGTCAAAGACGATCTACCTTTTTTTTTTTTTTTCCTTTTTTTTTCTTTCTTTCCCTTTTGGCATCTGGACTCGAACGCGGGTTTATACATTTCAACAGTTCATAGGTGTACCAACTGCGCTAGGCCCCGTCGGTTCCAAGACATCTTCCTCTCATATCCACCCCCAGACGTGGAGAAGAAGACGGCAGAGGACCTGGGTCTGCCCTTCTCTGCCTTCTCGAAATTGGGTTGCCCGATACACGAAGAAATGTCTTTTTCTTTTTCTTTCTTTCCTTCTTTCCTTCTTTCCTTCTTTCCTTCTTTTTCTTTGTTTTTTCTTTTTCTTTCTTTCTTTTTTTTTCTTTGTTTTCTTTCTTGCGCGGAGAATCTCTTTGACGGAATGCCGATCGCGACGACAGGCGAGGGAACTGCCTTTGACTACCGCTGTCTCTCTCTCTCTCTCTTATGCTAGCTACTTTTTTTTTTTTTTTCCCCTCCACGCTGATCCACTCTGTATCGTTCCAATTTGAACGGAATGTCCCGAAGGGACATTGTCATTCTCTCAATCCCAGGCCTCACATCTCTCTGATTGCATCTCTCTGATTGCATCTCTCTGATTGCATCGTCTGTCTCTTCGTAAGAGGCGCGTTGGAGATCCGGAAGAGACAGACGAGGCATGACATCTCTCTGATTGCATCTCTCTGAGGGAACCGACCATCTAGGGTCCTCCGTGGTTTACTGTTTGTACATAGGAGGTTTGGGAGAGGCTTGGAAGAAGCTACAGTAGGTCAGGGTTCGAACCTCGGCAGAGGCCAGGATGGTTAGAACCTCGGAAGAGGCCAGGGCTGGAGAGCCTTGGAAAAGGCCACGGCGAACCTCGGAAGAGGCTTCGGTGCGCGGATTTTACTGATTGGATTGGATCATTGTCCACAAGACGCGTAGCAGGGCACAGCTCGCCAGCATCGAGGAGACAAGAGGCGTCGATTTGACTGAATCGACTGTCCAGGGGTCAGCGGTTCACTGTTTGTTGTAGGTTAGGTAGGAGGCTGAGAGGGGCTCGGAAAAGGCCAGGGTTCGAACCTCGGAAGTGTTCAGGGTTAGAACCTCGGAAGAAAGAAGCTAGGTCAGGGTTAGAACCTTAATTTGGAAGGAAGAAGCTCGGTAGAGGCTACTGAGGGGGGCTAGAACCTTAATTTGGAAGGAAGAAGCTCGGAAAAGGGCTACTGGGGTTAAGACCCTTAGTTGGGAATAGGCACAGGAGAGGCTCCGCATGTACTCCTCGGGTTATTTCGGATTGCATCATCCGCAAGTGACCCCTCATCAGGGCCCAGCTTGTCAACATCCATCCAGGTGGCACTGCATCTCTCTCTACACTGGCACTGCATCTCTCTCTCCACTCCGTGACAGAAGGTTAACCGACCCCCCATTTTTCACCTCCATTTATAAAAAAAACAAAGGGTCATTTTAACCATACTTCACACCAATCTGTAGAGTGCACTTCTTACTAACT
>BFEA01000067.1:1872106-1892260 GCA_003427395.1 Chara braunii
ACAAAGCTAACCGCGACAAATGCGAGTTTGTCCGGCAAGAGCTTGAATACTTGGGTCATTTTGTCTCTCCGGAAGGCATTCGTCTGTTGGCGGACAAGATTCAAGCCATCCAGGAGTGGCCCGAGCCGAAGAATGTGACGGACGTCCGATCCTTCCTCGGCTTGGCCGGTTATTATCAGCGCTTCATCAAGGGTTACTCGAAGATCGCGGCCAACCTAAGCAAGTTACAAAGCGAGGAGCGGCCTTTTGACTTCGACGACGCGCGCCATTCTTTTGAGACACTCAAAGCGACACTCTTGTCCGCCGAGGTGTTACATATATACGACCCACTTCTAGCTACGCGCGTCACTACCGATGCGTCGGGCTATGGCATTGGGACCGTCCTTGAGCAGCACGATGGCACGGACTGGCACCCGATCGAGTACTTTAGCAAGAAAGTACATCCCGTGCATTCGATCGACGACGCACGGAAGAAGGAGCTTCTTGCCTTCGTCCATGCCCTCAAGCGTTGGCGACATTTCCTCCTTGGTCGGAAAGCATTCCGATGGGTAACGGATAACAATCCGTTGGTATTCTACAAATCGCAAGACACGATTAACAGTACCATTGCCCGTTGGATGGCTTTCATCGACCAGTTTGACTTTTTCCCCGATCACATAACCGGGAAGTCAAACCGCTTTGCGGACGCCCTCTCACGGCGACCGGATCTTTGCACCGCAGTCTACTCTACCTTCGAGATCGACGACGACTTGCGGGAGAGCTTCATCCGCGGCTATCAAGCCGACCCCCACTTTCGCGACAAGTACGCGAATTGCTCCTCTCCGAATCCAGTGCCTTCGCATTATCGGATCCAAGAGGGCTACTTACTTGTGCATTCACGGGGTAAGGATCTTCTTTGTGTGCCGAATGATTCACACTTGCGCACACGGCTTCTTGGCGAGTTTCACGATGAGCCCGCCTCCGGACATTTTGGTGTCAACCGTACACTTGGCCGACTTCGCCAGCGGTTCTATTGGCCCGACCTTCTCAAGGACGCCACCCGCTATTGTGAGTCGTGCGAAGCCTGTCGGCGTTGCAAGTCACGCAACCATCGTCCGTTCGGCGAGCTACACCCATTACCAGTGCCCCTTGGGCGACGGAAAGCAATTGCTATGGATATCACCGGCCCCTTCCCGAAGCACAAGACCGGCGTTGATGGGATCCTCACGGTCGTCGACCGCCTCACCAAGTACGCCATGTTTTTGCCTTGCCGCTATCCCGCAAAGGCACCGGAGTTAGCCGAGGTCTTATACACCGGTTGGATTCGCTCCAAGGGCTACCCCAAGGAGATCGTTTGCGATCAGGACACTCGCTTTCTCTCCGACTTTTGGGTCGCCCTCGTCAAGCGATGGGGCTCATCCTTGAAGCCGAGTTCGGCTCGCCACCCGCAAACCGATGGTCAAACGGAAAGGGCGCATCAGACCGCTCAAGTCCTTCTCCGCACTCTCATCCGTCCCGACCAGGTTGATTGGGTTGAACGCTTGCCAGACGTTGAGTTGGCTTACAACTCATCGATCCACCCGGCTATCGGGATGTCGTCGTTCGAGTTTGAGCATGGCTCACCCATCTCATCGCCGCTGGGCGCTACTTTGCCGCGTACAGCCGAGAGCGACGACCATCTTGCGTTCCTTCGTCGCATGCAAGAGCTTCTTGTCAAGGCACGGGACCAGATGTCGAAGACGCAAATACGGATGAGCCGTCAAGCCAACCGCAATCGCCTTCCTTGCCCGTTCCGCGCCGGCGATCTGGTTTGGGTCTCCGCAGCGGAGTTCAGCCTTGAGCAAGACATCTCTCGCAAGCTCCTTCCCAAGTGGATGCGGCCTTGGCGCATTCTCTCTGCAACTGGTGATGATCCCGAGGGGCCCTCGTTCCGCATCGCGGTGCCACCTCACTTGCCCGTCCACACGGTGTTCCACTGTTCCAAACTCGCTCCTTTTGTTTCAGCGGAGTCCGACGAGTTTCCCGGTCGACATACGCAAGACCCTCCTTCCATGGACGAATTTCAGGAGGCCGGCTACATCATCACCGACCGGCGCCATGGCAACAAAGAAACAGAGTTTCTACTTCACTTTTCCTACTGCAGCCACAAGGCTGACCATTGGCTGACGCGTTCGGAACCGCAGGCCACAGCCCCCGCCGTTCTCTCACGCTATCTTAGCAAAGGGAAGACTACGCAGAGCACTCCAGCTCCTCGCCATCCTCGCTACATTCCGCCATTGGATCGGCAGCTTCGCCCGCGCCCCGGCTCGTCTTCATAAGGAGGGGGGCGTGTTACATGCTGAAAGCCTACACACGGGCCCCTCACGGGACCCGAGGTTGGAATAGGGCCCCCAGGTCGGGTCACCGCAACCTGAAGGCCCTATGGCATTTTTACTTGGGCCTGCATCAGAAAAACGCCAGCTTTAGATTATTTTTTTAATCTTTATTTTATTTATTTGCTGCTGTTTTTCTAACGGGTGTACTGTTGTCCGTTTTGTGGCCAGGTACACGCTTCTAGGGCCAGGGCCAGATTCAGGCCCAGAGGCTGAGCTCCTAAAAACGTTTGGACCTTTTCTTTTGTTTTCGATCAGATTTTGACCTGTTCGAACCCAGGCCGACGTTGAGGCCGGGTACGTCCGCACAGGACCGGTTTGAAGCCAGGTACCAGGAAGATTAATCCTRGACAGGGCCTGGAYGTCCGGTAGGGACCCAGGCAGGCCGTTTTAGGCCAAGGACTGAACCAGTTTTCGAAGCCTGYGATCTGGACCRWGGATCGGAGTTTCRATCTGCACGGTCCAGAACGCAGGCCGTGGGTTTTCAGTCCTGGCCCAGCACTACTTAASCTGGGCCATTGCCCWGTTCGGACACACAAGGTACCAGGAGAAATCCAGCGTTATGCTGGTTCAGGAACTTGGCTGCTGCGCTATTTTGGAGACTCCCTGCTGCGCCATTTCGAGACTGCAGCTGYGCTGCTTCCCAGCCTATGATGATGATGATACGAATGTGTTGTTATTGATTTCCCGTTGTTTCACTCTTTGCGTCGCGCACATTGACACCTTGTGAATGTTGCACCTATGCTGCTGGTTGTTGCCACTTTCGTCATTGCTAGATCCTAGGCTTTCAGTGCATTTCACTTTCTGATATGCTACAACTTGCTGTCCCTTGGTGATTGCCAATCATTGAGCATCGTGAGATACAATGCATGGTGTTGATATTGCAAGCTTTTTTTATATTATTATAATTATTATTTTTATAACATTATTTTGATATTGCGAGCTTCTTGATTGGGTTCATTACAGTATTTGACTTTCCAAGCCAGAAAACAGGTGGGAAAAAAAAAAGTGAGACAGATCCGAAAATGCAAAAGGAAGAGCGGGAGGAGAAGATTTGCACCTTCGATCCCAAATCGGTTCCATGAGATAAACATGAGCCACAAAGCTCAAGTCAAGGCCCAGAGCCCCAGTGCCATCCATCAGCAATACTGAGCAAAGTGGATCAGTTTGAAACCGCCGCAAGGACTTCGCCTGCAATAACAAAACATAACATAATTTTTTTGAGTCAGGACTCAGAAGTAATATTCAACATTACTGGGCAGCTAAAATGGCTAGTAAAAAGGGTGAACTAGAGATTTCTCTCTTTCAGAAGCTAAAAGTGCAAGAGTTTTAGCTCAGTATTAAATATCCAACTCATATCTACTAACTTACTAAGAATATCAAGTATATTATGAATACTAGGGGACCTGTTGCGGCTGCGCCCGCAAAAATGAAGGAAGGTACAGTAGCCCAGCAAGTAGCATACATTCATGCTCTTTTCTTTATTCAGTTTGACTGCTCCGTAGGCGATCTGGGCTGAAATGGTGTAGTGGAGAGAGCCTGGGGGCACTTTTTAGAAGTCCCCATCACGTATAAGAGTGCCATTATTGTTAAGCAGATCTCTCGTCCCTTCCCCCTCCCCCCCCTCCGTGGGTGATCTGGGCTGAAATGGTGTGGTTGAGGGTGCCTTGGGGCACTTGTTCGATCAAGTATAAGAGTGCCATTATTGCTAAGCAGATCTCTCCTCCCTTTCCCCCCCCCCCCCCCTCGAGAAAGGTCTATACTCTCTCTCTCTCTCTCTCTCTCTTGCATGCGCCCATGCAGATTCCCCGTTTCTTTGCCTGTGCCCATGCAGATTGTCCGTTTCTTTGCGTGCGCCCATGCGCGCATATTTTCTGTTTCTTTGCGTGCGCCCATGTGGATTTTCTGTTTCTTTTTTTCTTTTTAATGGTCTCGATGGACCACGGATCAGATATGAAACTGATCGGGACAGGTAGTACACTGTTCTAGTCAGAGTTTCTCTCTCTTGCACGCGCTGTCCTAGTCAGAGTTTCTCCCTCTCACGCGCACACACCTGAAGTTGGTTACTATATGTTCCACGTGTGCATTGCCCCAGTACAGTTCGCGGTACCGGCGCTGGCCCTGTAGGCACGCGGGCCTGGTAATGCGCAATGCCGGGGTAGGCACGCAGGCCTGATACCGTATGTGGTGCACCACGGGACCGGTCACCTTCTAAGAAAAAACAATCAGCAGACGACCGGGACCGTTGCGGAGGGCCCCGATCGTCTGCTTGTCACAGGCAGGAAATTAGCGATAGTTATATATGTAGTGACAATAAACTTGAATAAAGTAATTATCGGCGCGGGGTCAGCGCTGGTGGCTGGAGAAGACCAGACAACTGTTGCAACATCAAGGATTTTGCCGAACTGCTACGTTCCCTAGGCAGCAGGATCAACCTGCCCCTATCCATTAACTGTTGATACGCAGACCCAAGTTTCTGTCCACACGCCATAAGATGAACAGAACAAAATATCCCCCAGAGCAGAAATATAGCCTGGCAGAGTCCCCACAGCAGAAAGTTAGCCCTGTAACAATGTCCCCTACAAGTTCCCACACGATCAGCGGCACAACCTTGCACCTACCTGCCTTCGGGATTGCTGGTAAATCCTCAGGCGAGGTGGTTCGGATGCTCTTTTTTTTTTCTTTTCCCCTGATGTTTTTGATTGGAGCCCAGCTGGTCATTTACCCTAATCTTTTCTGGGACACCAACTATTGGCAAAGGTTTGTCCAACCTGAGGGGGTGAGCGCCTACTCACATCCGCTCACGACATGGTCTGTGGCAGTTGCGGGGTTGAGCGCCTACTGAGCATGAAGCGCAGTCAAAAGCACCACACCAGTACCCTGGGTCCCTGACCAAACATTCACAACAGGTGTAAAGAATTTTGTGGAAGACGGTGGTGACTGATAGGTCAAAAGGCCAGACTTGAAACAGGGGAATCACAGTAAGTTTGACAGTTCACAAAACAGCAGGTCTCAAACACAGTACTTGAGACTTGAGTTTCGAGTCTTCTAACAACACAAGCCCCCTCTCATTCAATGTGAGTGTCGGTTTCACCCCCTTGTGAGGCAGGTTACATGTGCCTGCTGAAACACGTTGCGAGCGATAGGAACCACAACTTTGGTGCGGCGTTTTTGTAAAATAATCAAGTTGTTGAATAACTCTGTTCTTCGTACTTTGCCGACTGTGTCCGAGGTTGCGCTGCATCTCCATTATTACCTCTACCCGAGCGAAAAGAGGTCGGTGCATCGTTGTCGTATAACTCTTTTCGTCATACTTTGCCGACACTGTGTCGAAGATTTGAGATGCATCTCCATTATTACCTCTACCCGAGGGAACAGCGATCGGACCATCCAGCGGATGTTACAAGAGTACGATGAGGTCGCAGATACGGCCTGAGCGAGTTGCTGTATTTCTTCCAAAGTAGCATTTACGCACGCAGGCTGTTCCACAGTTATTATACAGGCTGATAATGAGGTTGTACAGGTGGTTTAGGGTGTCGTGGAGGTTGATTCATGTAAGTGGGGAGCTTAGGGTGTGTGTTTGTGCGAGTGGGTTTTTGTAAAGGTGCTTTAGAAGGTTGTTTATAGAAGTGGTGAAATCCTGGAATGAGTGAGCACTGAGCAGAGAAAACGCTCTCACCCGCAAAGACGCTGGCATTGGACTGTACATGCTTGCGTGACGAATTCCAGCTTCCGTCAGCTGCACACAAGATAACCGATTCCCAAAGTTAACCAAAACTATTAGCTAGCACACTCTGGTTAGTGGTTTCATCTGCAAGAAACAAGACGGAGATCGGTCAAGCTTCAATATCCAAGCAATGCCATCTGCTTCAGTTTGATTCTCATTTCACTTTTCCTACTATCTTTCATCAGTGAGCATGGCTGCTACTACCTGAACAGCTTGACATTCAAATGGACCCATTTAAAACCCTCCGATGGCTTAGCCCCTAAACCCAAGTACATAGCCCGTGATGGATAGTGGAAGATAAAAAAGGATAATATTGAGAGAAGACTATGTAGTAGTAAAAATGCAGCTGTCCCCCATATGAGGAGAAGGCAGCATGTATATACATTGTCACATAAGTGACATAACTATGAACTAAAAGAGCGCACTTTGCGAAACAAAAGGCAAAAATAAGAAATTAAAAACAAGACAAACACGAAGGGCACACTGAAACCATACATTTTTCTCATTCTTCTTTTAACTCCCCCTTCCCCGCGCCTCTCTCGTACAAGGCTCGCTACATTGATGGAGTTCAGAGCGAGCTGCCGCCATCCCCGTGTGCCATAACAGCCCACTTGCAAGCTGTGAGAAAGAGGCAGAGTGAAGGGGGAGGGGATAAACACAGGGAGGAGAGATGGAGAGCAGACAAACAAAGCAACGATAAACGGAAAGTAAGGGAAAATATGGAGTGTGGAGTGAAGATGAACGCAAAAGAGGATAAGAAAAGGCTCAAGAATGAGTCTGTCCTTGATGACAGAGAGGACATTGTTAGGATGAGCTGGATGAACACATGGAAGACCTAACTGAGCATTCTCAGTGCAACAATTGCCACGACGGCTGGCATTGAGCATGTCCACCATACACCCCCGAGAAATGGCATGTTGATTGCAGGCCAAAATGAAAGAAGAACGGTCACCACAAAAGAACATGCATTCAGTATAGCGCCCATGGCCGCAAAATGGACATATAGTGTCCGGATGCGGAGGGTGCCTGCAGTCAGGACCGGTGGGACAGTCCTCTGCACACATGGATGCAGAAACCATGTCAATGTAGTGATTGTGACAGAGACGATGGCGGCTACAGCCGAGTGTAACAGTGTTTGTGGCTGTGCAAAGGAGAAGGTCGCAGAGTGTTGGTACATTGTCTTGCTGCAGCACGGGGCCAGAGGAATGATCCTCGACATAAAAGAGATTGGAGACGGTTTGTTGTGGCAAGAAAACAGCATCATTTTGTAAGAAATCAGTGACATCAATCATGGCATGGGCCATGGTGCCGTTGTCCCACAGCTCCCAGTGGTCAAGGGCATGTACGATGGCCATGTAATGGCCAGGGCCATGCACAATGCAGGCAGAGATGTGGGATGGAGGATTAAACCACTCACCTGCTCGAGCATTGCGTAGTTCAAGTTGACGGTCCCTCATTGCTACTTGTAGGACAGCAATGGTAAAGCCTCCTTCGCTGGTATAATTACAATCCTCTGGCTGTCATTGGGAAACATCAGCATCAAGCTGAAGGGCAATTGCAAGGCAGTCTGATGGTGTATAAAACGGGTGGTGGAGAATGTGAAGACATATTAGTTGCCGTCAGACCACAGAGATTGGTGAGGTTCTCAGGCTGACATGTCCGGATGTCGATTCAGATGGCGCCCTTCCTCGCGCCCTGCCACTTTTTGAGGCCTGAATCCTGCTGCTCAGGTTCAAAAGCATGTGGTTCCAGAATTTTGAAGTCTTGCTCCACTACAACTAACTCAGCCTTCCTGTTCTCCCTGTGTTCTCTCCGCCCTCCACCCCCCCCCCCCNTCTCTCTCTCTCTCTCTCTCTCAAAGGCACACACACACACACACACACACACACACACACACACACACACACACACACACAAGCATATCAGACGCTGATAAGAAGAACTTGAGCAAGTCTCTTCCCCCTTCCCAACCCAAACCTCCATCCTCCTTTCTGTGTTCCACACACTTTCTTATCCTTCCATTGTTTTACTTCTTCCCAAACTACCACTGGTTTGCTGTGGCCTTGCGCGCTTCAAGGCTTCAGATGTACGAAAAGAGACCCTGCTGACAAACTACCATGGCAGGCAGCAAAATGCACTTCCATGCCCTCGAAAAAAGAACAGACAAAAAAAGAAGCAGAAATCAAACCTCTGATGACCTGGTTGGCAGCGGACAGCACTCAAATCAACGCTGATAATAATGACCTTGGATTCTGTGCCCCAGAGTAGGGCAGTAAGAGCTTGGCTATGCCCAGTAGCAGCAGAGGTGACCATGAATTCACAAGGCCGCAGAGTAGCACAGTAGCAGCTTGGCAGCTAACAGGGGCAGCCTCGAGAGAAAACTACTGCCACAAGCCTCGGCAACACAAATCACAACTGCTGTCGTTCAGATCAAAGACTGGAGTTACTTTTCTTGTCGATGAGATTTTCTTTTGCCGCCATTCATGGTCCAGCAAATCTGACTGCTCTCATGATCAGATACAACCAGGGCGGTGGACGGAGCGAATAGGCCTTTCGAAAAGACTGTCGGCTATGGATTACTTTCCTGAACAAGCAATCCCTGATTGTTACAGACTCAGCCAGGGCTCGATCCCTGGTCCGCGGGTTACCACCCACCAGGCTTCTATTCTATTTTTTTTGAGTCTCTGATCTGCGGTTCCTGACTGTTGGCGCCCGTTCTCAAATCCCGCCTCTGGCACTTTTGGATTTCGATACTCGGCGCCTTCGATTTTCAGTTCAGCCCCGACGCAAATTGCACTTCTGCTCTCGTACTCAACTTGAGTCCGGTACTTAAGACCGGACTCAAGCTGAGTTCGGGGATTAAGTTTTCGGCCTTAGTGCTTGTGCTTCAGTGTGACTTGCTGCGACATTGTGTACTGAACCAAGATTGCGACTTTGCCACTTTGTGTCTGCGTCCATCGAGTCGTGTCAAGTCCGTGTCGAGTTGAGTGTGTGTGTGTGTGTGTGCTCTCACTCCCTCCCTCTCTCTTCCCCGACCTGGCTGCTCTACCTTAGCCACGTCACACTGATTGTGAACTTTTATTCTTCAGGTTCTGTTTCAAAAATCAGGTTAAATGAACTTAGAATCTCTTTTATTCATTTCTGAGCCATGTTTCATGCTCCTGCAAGGAAAATGAGCAATGGGAATGACAGAAACCAAATTGCAGCATTCTATGGAAATCCAGATAACTTGTGCACGAACCGAAACCAGATTGCACCCTGAGATACAAATAAGTAAGAGCAGAATATCGAAGTCGATTGATAATGAAAGCACTCTTCTCACCTCCAACACCAATGTCGAGAATGTCGCTCATCCTATATGGCGCTCAGTGCCCAGACTTACAATCAGACAGCGCCTATAGACCGACTCTAACGACAGCAACAGGTCTTCACGAAGTGCAGCAGCCCAATGACGAATGAAGACTCCGACTGTAGCGGCCCACTCATCACCACCAGGTAAAGCGCCCACGCGCATCAGCGTTTCCTCGACTCCCCGCACTGTCCCTCGCGCCCAAGAACCTCCACTCAACCTCCCAGGCTATGGCGCCAGTAGCCCATGCAGCTTCTTCCTCGTGCCCTGCCCTGCCCAGCCAGCGCCCTTCCTCACTCTGCGCTCAAGCAGCTTCTTCCTCGCGCCCCGCCCCGCCAGCGCCCTTCCTCCCTCTGCGTGACGCTCGTCCAGCAAGCCAGCGCTGCCACCGTCCAGCCAGTCAGAATGTCCTGAAGTGAGAGGCCTCACTTCCTTTTGTGCTTAGCTCGCTGGGTGAGGCAGGCTCTGGATGCATCCAGGGCCCTTACGAGAATGTGCCTGGGGCTCGACCGTAAGTGCTCTGGGGCTCAGCATCTTTATTGGCCCCAGCATCTTCAACCGATCGGGCCTACCGGTCGGCTGGAGATACTGTGTGCAGCAACCAAACCCTTTCTACTCGCATCGACCTCAGAAAGGCCTTGCCAAATTTCCAAGGGGGCCCGCCCTACAGTTTCCGGCCGGAGCAGCCCCTTTCCAACCTAGGCGGAGGGCCTCATGCTGTGCACTCTGAATCAATTCAGTTAATAATTTAATGACTTCTAGTATTTCTCTTTTCCATTTCCTTGAGAAGGCTCTTCCCAACCACACCCCATTCTCCCTACCTTGAGCGCAAAGCATTATGCAACACCTCTGACTCGAAGTCCCCCTGCCTTGTGTGCAGAAAGCATTATGCAACCCCCCTAAAACCTTCTGCCCCTCTCACTCCATGTCGCCTGTGAAGCACCTTGCAAGCCCCACCCTTGATAGGGACTCACTTGAAGTCCCCCTGCCTTGTGTTGTTCAAAACATTAAGCAACCCCAGTAAAAAAACCTTCTGCCCCTCTCACTCCATGTTGCCCGTGAAGCACCGCACCCTTGATAGGGACTCACTCGAAGTCCCCCTGCCTTGTGTTGTTCAAAGCATTATGCAAGCTCCCTAAAACGTTCTGCCCCCTGCAAGCCCCACCCTTGATATGGACTCACTCGAAGTCCCCTGCCTTGTGTGCAAAAAGCATTTGCCCCCCCCTAAAAACCTTCTACCCCTCTCACTCCATGTTCCCCGTGAAGCACCTTGCCATCCCTACCCTTGATAGGGACTCACTCGAAGTTCACCCGCCTTGTGCTGTGCAAAGCATTTTGCAACCCCCCTAAGACCGTCTGCCCCTCTCACTCCATGTTGCCTGTGAAACACCTTTCAAGCCCCACCCTTGATACTCCCATCCAACCCCTCCCACAGGCATGCAAAGCAAGCTGTCACCGCCATTCTGTTTCTTGCCGTGCGCAAGGCAGACTGTAATTCCCCTCAACACTCCCCCTACGGCCCATACGGATGACATATCTTACAATCGCCCTGACACACTCCCTCTCGTGCTCCCATTGGCATCCAGCATCCTGCAACTTCCATAGACACTCCCCTGCTACACCGAGTGTGAGTCATTTCGCAATCACCCTCAACCCTCTCCCTCTCCGCCTGCAATTGCATGTTAATGACGTTGCAAGCCCCTTTGACCCTCCCGGTGCCCCCACTTGCCCTTCCTGCAGAAAATATTCTACTTGCTCCACTGACACTTCCTTACCCCACAGCCTCCCCCTCGTGTGAAGAACGTTGTAACCCCCTCGGCACTTCTCCTGCAGAGCTCTTCCACCCGCTCCCAACCCCACCCTAATTCCCTTCCTACCTTCCATGCACACAAAGTACCACCCACTGGCAAGCAGTGCAAAAATATAGCACGCATTCAAGCGAATGGATGTGGGTTGCTTCTAGCCTCTAGGTGTCAGTCCCGGTCGTTTTCTGAGCGTCAAATAGAACTGCCCGGTAAACCGTAGGCAGAGAGGGAGAAGAGGACAACAAAGGAGGGGCTGTGACAAACTGTTTCGTCCGAGTTTCACCAACTCATCAGGATATATATTGCCACATAATATATATATTTTCCAAAACAACTCAGCCCCTTCTATTCTGGGATTTCAAAAAAGGTCATTATTATGATTATTATGATTTTTTAATCCTTTTTCGAATTTTAGCATTGTTGTTTTGTCAGCGTCCGAAATTTGAAGAGCCCCAACGGGCATAGAGCAGTTGGTACACACACAAAATGTCGAAATGCAGACCCGATTTTGAATCCAGATGCAACCCCATGAATGTGGGATCACAAAGAAAACAAAAAAAGAAAAGCAATAACATATCGTTTTTCTTTCACTCCAGACATGCAAGCCAAAGCACATGTTCATGAACAGGTTTTGGAAAACAGGGCTTGAGAGTGCAATTCAGTAAATCCACCAAACCCAAATGTTGGAACTTGGAAGTTAATTCAGTGCTGAATCAGATACCTGTTGTTCAACAAGTGATAGATGCTCCAGGAACTGGGAGAACACAATTGCCTTCTCTATCTCCAGACCACCTCCCACAACTGCATCCCGCATCGATGAACGACTTGTTCTTCGGGCCGTTGGCCATGTTGCTGCTGGCACACTCCCCACATCACACTCTCTTGGTCGGTGTCGGGCCTCATGCCCGTCTTTCGGAAGTCGCTTTTTCAACTCCTTCACAAGATAAGCAACTTTGCTACTTGACGTATTCTGCCAATCCGCATCCCAATTCTCCTGCAAAACCCAGGCAAATGGCGAAACAGGTTCAGCAGTCAAGATGGTGGATGGAAATGGATATTAGCCGACAGGCTCCGCTAAGAGAATGGGCATCATTGAATGGAATACAAATAAATCTGAGATCTCAAGACCGAGCTTCACAAAAAGAAGGAGAAGCGCTGCAGATCGACCTTCACGATTGCGCAGGACTTTGGCTGAGAATGCAGGGGGAAAGGAATTGCCTCTCTGCAACAGAGACCATGCGGGGAGTGGGTAAACTACGCAGAGGCTGACCCAGCACACGTAGGTATCTCATATGATCCGAAGAGTGCTAAGCAGTCAGCAAGCACATCCAGCAGACAGATAACCCGCCACTGACTCTGTGTTAACTACCCAGTTTCAAGAAGCCAAGGTACCATAATTCTTCATCTCTGTCGATAGATCTTCGCAATCCACAGTCCACAAGAAAGAATCCAGGTAAGGGGTACTTCCACCCAAGCAGAGTGGAGCTGGTGAGATTCACCAAGAACAGCCGTCTTCACCACCACCCACACAACGACGAAAAAGTACCCAACCCAATCTGTTGATCCTAGTTGCGTCTGGAGCTGGTGAGATTCACCGTTTTTAGGCCGTTAACGCAGTGGCTGAATTGGTGCGCCGCGGAGGTCCATATGCATTCCATATGCATTTGCCTCAGAGCCTCCCCAGAGGGGGCCTAAGACCCCCTGGGCCCTGGGGTACTGGTGGTTTAAACCACCATTACCTGCCACGTTCTTAGGCATTAATGCAGTGGATCAAGCAGCCTACCGCGCGGGTTTGTTAGGGGGCCTCAGCACCCGGTACACACAGGTGGTTTGCGGTGGTAGGGGGCCTCAGCACCCGGTACACACAGGTGGTTTGCGGTGGCATATGAGCCGGCTATGGGCTTTTGCCACGGACCAGTTTGGAAGGGGATTCCAAGAGCAGTGTGAGAAATTTTGAGTGCGTTGACTTCGGTGGCTTGACACACATTCTGACAAAATAATCCAAAAAAAAAATGATGTCTATCGAGCGTTGCTCTCTTTGGAAAGAAAACCAACAAAAGTTGCGAAACAAGAAACCTCTCGATGGCAAAATAAAATTTTGAAATTTTGACATCAGGGTATGCACAATTTTTCTCCCTGTTTGCTGCACATGGTACGACTAAAACTTTTACTTTTTTTTTTTTTTTTTTAAACAAACAGGTCCTTATGGGCCTGGCTCCTTTTCCATTCTGGGGAGCATCAGTCCGGTTCATATTCCCCCGGCAAGTCAGAATAAATATTACATCATGAAACACACTCACGCTTCCTTCCATATGGCTGAAGGACCCCTAACCAGCATTGATTGCTCCCTTGAGGGAGGATTGACTGTCAGCTTGCCCTAACAACTTGTTCTTCTCAGGTTCCCTTCTTGGGCCTGTCAAATAGACCTATTCAAAACGAGAGAAAGTGGTACGCTCTGCCTCCAGCCACAACTCTGAGTCTCCTTCCTCTCCAAAGTTCCCGCCTGATACCCTTGTTGCTCAGCATAGGACACTATTGTCTGTATCGGGACTATTCCATTGGTCGTGAGGTATCTTGGTCCTCTCCTAGCACCTTACGAGTTGTGCCAGTCCTTCCACCGTTCAATCAGCCAGGTCTTAGTAAACTTCAACTATACTGTGCGCTGTTGCTAGTCCTCGTCTGGTAGGGAAAGTCTTGCCTTGTGTCACTTGCATAGAATCTCTTTTTTTTTTTTTTCTCTCTCTTTTTATACCCTCTCTCCTCTCAGACCTAGTGGCTAGGACTGTCAGATAGTTCTAAATTCCGAGAAAGAGTTTGCCCGGTTGTCTTGTCTGTCCCTTGTAC
Source organism: Chara braunii (assembly GCA_003427395.1). Classification (NCBI taxonomy): domain Eukaryota; kingdom Viridiplantae; phylum Streptophyta; class Charophyceae; order Charales; family Characeae; genus Chara; species Chara braunii. The sequence continues at coordinate 1,886,183 of BFEA01000067.1, forward strand.
TTTTCTTTTATCCATTCTTACCCGAGAGCCACCCTGGCCGCTGCCCTAAATTTCTCTACCCTCTCTGAGAATCCCTTAAACCCTTAATCCCTAAACCCTCGGTTGATATCCTGCTCTATGACACCCTTACTTCCGTCTTATCCCCCCCTCTTGGATGTCTGATCATGGAATGTCTTGTCCACCTGCAGTTATCTGTTGCTGGTGAATCCTTCCTGGGGTTGAGTTATGCCACTCTTTCCAACAAATGTGGTCTCCTCGTAACTCCGCAATCTTGCCGTTTCTCAACCAGTTCTTGCTGAAGGTCCATCTCTCCTCCTTTCGTTGTTCCTCGTCCTCCGTCCATGACTGTTTGGTCTTCCTCCACCTGCAGAGGATTTCGGCTTGTATCATCATTTTCGTCTCCACCCAAACTTTCTCACGTGGGTTGGACAGTCCTTGAATCGTTCTGCTGCATCTTTCTTTACATATGACCCATAATGTAACCTTTCTGATGAGTCCAAACCATATTTTTTCTGCCTTCTGGAGCTGTTGAGGGATGTTAGTCAAGAGGAGAAGTTGGATGGGATGTTCGGGGAAGGGGGTTGGGAATAGGGAATCCCAGAGTGCCGAGGCTCTTGCCCAGTAGTCTGTCACCTCCCTACAATGTATTAGGCAGTGAACTATATCTTCTACCGTCCCTTCATTACAGACCATGCACAAGTCCAAGCTGTTGGGATCTGAACTCTTACGCCTCGTGTGTAGCCATTGGTTTACTGGTAAATGCCGCGTAGGTGATTAGCCATTGTAAGCTTCTGATTTTGATTGGCCTGATAAGCTTGAACTTTTTCCACTGGATCTGCGTGAGATTGTCTGCCTCTTGGCCGAGTAGATTGTGCCATCTTTTTTTAATGATAGGGTAGGGGTCTTTGGTTTTCAGTGACAGTCTGTATCCTAGTTTAACTGTATACTCATGAATTGGGATTTTGGATTTGATGTTCTTAGTCTTATCCAGCGTCCATGCCCATTCAGCTGGGTCAAACTCCAAGTTGTGGATTGCTGTGTCCGGTCTAAAGATTGACTTGGGCCAAGAACCAAGGACCCTTATCGTCCTAAGTAGGAACGAGTCCAAGACTACCGACTCAACATTGTTATCCAGGATGGCCGGCATACTGGTAGCAGTCATGGAGATTGGGAAGGAGAGGAAGGTGGCATTGGTGTGTGAGTCTCGTTGCATGTGGGAGAATTGGAAGGCTCTCGAGGGAGTGATTTCTTGCTCCGGGTTTCCATGGAGCGGCTTCCGTCAAGATATCTTTCCATTCCTGTGGAATAAGGCTGACAATGTACCGGAGATTGGGTCCTCGTCTGTGGCATCCTTTCAGTTGGGAACTAATTTCCTGTTCTGTCTTCCATTCTTTCTTGTCCTCATTCCATATGTGAACGACCAAAACTTTTTAGGCTCCAGGCTCAGGAAAATCCAAAGATATTAGATATTAGATTCATTAAAATAGCTTCGGTGATGCGTGCCCGCATACAGACCCAAGTTAGAATCCAGTCACAATGAGATGAACACAATCATATCATTCCGAAATTCCTGAGGCCGGTCAGTTCAGTGATGACATCTCCAGGCAGTTGCAAGTGACAAAGATGAAAGGAAAAAATCGTTGTTTAACATTTTTTCTTCTGAAAAAAAAAAAGGGAACTCAGAAAATAAAAGAGTCAGAAAAAAAAAGATTACATGACTCAAATACAGACAAGAACATAACACGCGTGGATGCAAAACGGCCACATGACTGGACCGAGGCCCGAAACAGAGGTCAGTCGATAGTGGTACCCGAAACGGTGTCCGGGCACAGCAGCCCGCAGAGACTCCATGTGGGACATACATACCACATTCGATGGCACTGCTGGTGTAAGTCAACTTGTGCCTAGGAATGGGAGAGAGACTCAAAGAATGGCAGAGGGAACAGGCAGCCACTGTAGCAGATTCTTTCCCAGCAGCAAAAGATGAGAGGAAAACAAAATAAAAGGGCAATTTGGCATATGCTCATTGAAGCCTCTACCTACCTATTGAGGGCGTTGGAAGTGCTACCTTCCATGCAAGTGATGAGGACATTCATCTGATTTTCTTATCCTGTTTCTTAACAGCATAAAATAAAAATTAAAAAAGGAGGGCATTCATATGATAGGAGACGAGTATGACAGTCCTAGATGTTCCAAATAAGAACTACCTTCAAAATATGATAGGAGACGAGTATGACAGCCCTAGGAAGTACTACCTTCAAAATAATCATTTAATAATGACAAAAAAAGAAGAAAAGAAAAAAAAGGAAGTACTACCTCATGCCCTATCATCATGAGCATATGGTCCAAAAAAGTCATGATGCAAGGGTGTTACATTCGTGGGAAGACAGCAGGGACACAACAGAAACCTGAGTAGCAAAATAGAATGTGTTTTGCTTGTCTGAGGTCCCATAAGCAACAACACGATGACATCACCTTAAAAAACGTAAGACAATATGGAGGCATACAGAATACGTTCAAAAAGAGATGCACTACATAACCTGGGCATGAGATGGCTGCAGTTCGATCAGATCCTGTGGCACATACCATTTTGGAAATGGGTTCTCTGGCCGTAACCTCACAAAAAACAACAAAAAGTCAAAGACTACCATCAAGAGGAGATGCACTCCATTACCTGAGCATAAGACGGCTGAAGTTCAATCAGATCCTGTGGCACAGGCCATTTTGGAAATGGATTTTCTGGCCTTTGCAAATCTGCAGGGCTTTGCATCTTGTACGGGTGCTGGCATCCCCAGTATGTACACTTCTCCCTGTCGAGGCTCACACAACTCAAGCACAAAATGTGCCCACATGGCGTGATCAACGGCAATCTGCTCCACTGCTCGCATCGATCGCAGTTGCCACCATGCTTGAGAGTGCTTTTAATTGTTGCAAAACGGTCAGAGTTTGGCGCAATACCACGCTCCGCAAGAATTCCCATGGTCTCGTCAATATCACCAGGGATATCCCGTATCCGCATGTGACCGGCGACACAGCATGACAGTCTGATGTTGTTTATCGTTGCCCTGCTAAGCCTCCACTGCCGGACAATTGGAACAGAAGTGCAAATCAGAGACAATGCAAAAAAACCTTTCAAACAAAGATTGCATCCCGGAAATGACCACATGACGCAGCACAGAGAAAGCACACTGTGGAGCAACAGAGCAAGGCAGTATTGAGATGATGGTTAGCTAGTCGACACATTGAGAGTTCAGACGATAGATGCCAAATCAGAATGAATCGTCCCCTAGTGCATGGAAAAATACGCCGCCATAATTCAGAAGTGCGTAGTGGCTCGCTCCACTAACCATCAAATGTGTATAGCACCTCAATCCAGTAGCCACCAAATGTGCATATCGCCTTGCTCCACTAGACACCCAATGTGCAAAATGATAATGAATATTCTGCTAGAGAATGAAAAGATACACAGAACTGTGCCTTTTTCACTTTCTTAAAAGTTTCTTTTTTTTTTCGTTTTTCCTCATGGCCTCGGCCCCATCTGCGGGGGGCAGCCACTTGTTATTAATAAAAAACGGATTGGTAAAAAACAAAAGGTTTGAAAAGCCAGAGGTCCCTGAACTCCATCTGCTACAACACTGCAGGCAAAGGCAACTACCACTGGCATAAGGGGTGCCTCAAAACCTTCTCCCAAAACGAGGGCAGGTTAAATCAAGGACGGGCAGAAGCGACTGAGATCGAGCTTCCAACGAACCTGCTTGGGATTGAGCAAGCTCTCGACATGGTCTGGATCATTCCAATCTGCCATTAGAATGTTGCGGCGCACAGTCTCCACCAGTTCGTTGTAGGACTGTGCATGCTGGTCCATGAAATCGAGAATGACGACTTTTCGGTGACAAGGAGGGATTACGGAGAGATCAGCTTTGCTGGCACTTATCATACATCGCTTGAGCACATCCCTCAGTCTCTGAAGCCCTTCCTCCCTTGCCGCTTCAAAAGGCCGCTGGATTGCCGCCTCCCATAACTTTTGTTGTTGGCCAAACACCTCTTCATGCAAGAAATTCAGCAGGGGCTGTTCAGACCAGTAGACAGCATACAGAATACGAAAGAAGTGTCACGGAATCGATCAAGAAACATAGGAGACTCTTTGTACTTCAAAGCTCAAACGAAAAAGTGCACGCCCAGCGCATTGAATGTGTGGGGTTGACCAACTTGCTTCTTAGAGTTGACAAGCACACATCCTTCCAGTTTCCTCCACCTAATATCAATAGGACCAAAGCACCGACAAAACGGTGTTCAGTGGAACCTTTCTGCGATTGGTTTGTTTGTTTGTTTGTTTGTTTGTTTGTTTGTTTGTTTTTGTTTTTGTTTTTTTTTAACAGAACCTTAGGGTTCTGGCTTGTATCACAAAACAGGTCTTTGAGGCAAGTGTTTCCTGCAATTTCTTGGGCAAACCAACTCTGACGAGCGAATCAAGCAGAGCCTTTCGTGAGGTGTAGAACATCATGCGTTAAAAAACGAAGTTCTTTTCCTGTAGCGACTCTGCGGGTTTTATCAGCATGAAGGACCAGTTTTTTTTTTTTTTTTTGTGTGTGTGTGTGAGCAGCAACAACAAGGGCCCAAGGGTTTGGAGCACTGGCTTGTGCATGGCGCACAGACCAGAATGACAAACACTCGACAAAGTTTCACTTTTCAATTGGGGAAAAGACTTGCCGCTCGATGCTTTGACATGGGCGAAGGGTGGTGCTAAGAAATGTGGGTGGGTCGGTAGTGTGAGGTATAAGTGACTCAAAGTGAGAGAAGAATATAGCTTAGTTTTTATAAAAAAACAACAAACTTGAATAAACCCTATGACTGCAGAGTCGATCAGGACTCGAGGTCACAAAACTGCTTGTGACTAGTACCATACATGCGGCGCAGCGACATGCGCTGCAACGCGCACGTGCGCCGCAACGCGCAGAGCGCACGATGCGCGCGCATCACATGCGGCACATTCAGAAATCCGGGGGTCTCCAAAAAAAACGAAAGTTGGGGGGGGGGGGGGGGGGGGGGGGGTTGCAAGGCCGGTAGGCACTTCGCATCGCCGGTTAGCCAAAAAAGAAAAAAAAAAATTGAGGCCGCACGGGGCGCCGCAAAAATGAAAGGGCGGGGAAATCCGAGTAGTTCGTTTTTGAACTACTCGGCCCCATCCCGGCAGTCAACCTCAGCCCTACCCGTGCCGTGTGTCGCCCTCGCCGCTGTGTCTTCTCGTGTGTGTCGGAGCAGGAAGCAGCCCCCCACGTCGTCGTTCAGCCATACCCTGCCCAGCTTCGAACAGCAGCAGGAGGCAGCGAGGAGCCGAGGGTCGCAGCAGCGGGACGAGGCAAGGAAGCAGCCGTATCCAGGTGGGTTACCACCAGCCTCTCTCTCTCTCTCTCTCTCTCTCTCTCTCTCTCCCCCTGTGGAAACTGCACAGCTCCTCGTCCTCATTATCCTCCTCTTGGCGGGCTTTCTTTTGCGTCCACATGGCACTTTCTCTTCCTCCTCACCATTCTTCCCTCCTTCATCATTGTTCTCCTACTCCCCCGCTTATCATACCGCCAGCCTCTCTCTCTCTCTCTCTCTCTCTCTCTATCTATCTATCTATCTATCTATCTATCTATGGAAATGCGCAGCTGCTCGTCATCGTTATCCCCCTCTTCCTCCATCCGTCGACATAGTTCTCCTCCTCCCTTGCTTGTCATCATGCTACTCTCCTTAGTTCGCAGGCTTTCTTTTGCATCCACGTCGCACTTTCTTCTCCTCCTCTCCTCCATCCTCTCTCCTCCCTTCTCCCTTCCCCCTCCTCCCTCGTCATCGTTCTCCTCCTCTTCCTCGCTCCTTCGCCGTAGTTTTCCTCCTCCCTCGTGCTTGTCCCCGTTCTTCTCTTCCCCCCTCCCTTGTCTTTCCTCCATCCCTCGTCGGTCCGTCTTCCATCTCCTTTTTTTTTCTTCGTTCAATTGTGAAATCCCTCGCCATCGTTCTCCCATCCTCGCTCCGTCTGCCATCTCCACTTACCTCCCTCTGCCATGTCCACTCCCTATGCCATCCCCACTTCGCTCT
>BFEA01000067.1:1894776-1908583 GCA_003427395.1 Chara braunii
TATTGGGGGGCGCTATGGGTGTGTTTGTGGTGTTATTAGGGGTTCTGGACCCCCCAATTTTTTATTTTTTTTGTGGGGTGCTGAGCACCCCCGACTGGTAGGTGCCGAGCAGCCGATCGGTCGGTGGGTCGGCAGCCGACCAGTCAAGGGCCGCCCACCGTCGGCGGATGCAACACTGCCATTCGGGACCTGGTGCCGCTGAGCAATCCAGGCAGTCAGAGTCGGCCCAAGCGGCGCCTGGTATCCAAGATCAGTAGTGGACTCCTGGCAATCCTCCCAGGCACGGCAAGAAGCAAATGGACTGTGATCACCCTTAAAAAAAAAAAAAAAAAAACGAAAAAAAAACGGACTTCCAGTACAGTCTTTCGGCGAGGTTTTAGTTGGGCATCATGATACCGCAGCAGTCTCTCTCATTTAGGGCAGAAAAAGCAGCATAACAGAGGACTGCACTGTCGTAACCAGCGAATCTCCTCATAGAGCCAAAGCTCGCATATGCCAGGAAAGCATTTCACTATACAATAACACATATTTATACTCGGAACTTTTGAAGCTGCTTCAAAGTTCTCTAAAATATTAAATACCAGCTTGCAGATTTGATTTGCTGGGCCGATGACTGCACTGTCGTAACCAGCAAATCTCCTCATACAGGCTGAGGTATATGCAGGCCCTACCCTGGCGGCCAAATAAGGGGCCAGTGCTGTAATCACACTCGCACGACACAGGCAGGGCAGAGCGGGGGCATTCCAAGCCAGGAGAGTGCCAATGGTACCCAGTCGCTCAGTGAACCCCCCCCGCCCCCCCCTCCCAACTGTGTGTGTTGTAAGCACAGCCAGTAGGACCCAGGAAAGCATTTCGCTATAGCACAGATACTTATATGCTATGCTAATAACTTAGAGGTTCAAAGTTCTGAAACATTTTGAATAAGAGCTTGCAGATTTCATTTGCTGGGCTGACCTGCAAATGTGCAACTTGGCTGTCAGGTGTATTTGGCGTGGGCGTCCCTGTAAGTAGCCACCGCCTCGATGAATGCATGTTCACAGCCATCTGCAGCTTGTTGGTTGGGCAGAGTGCACCAAGAGTATGACCCTCATCCAGAATAGTTCGAAACCAATGCACGTGCATCAACGGGCTCTCATCTCTCTGGTTCCATTCAACACTTAGTCTGTTGAAAGTTGTAATAACCTGCAAGGGGAGGAGGAGAAAAATGGACCGATTACCAATCAGCAATTAGTCTGTTGAAAGTTGTAATAACCTGCAAGGGGAGAAGAAGAAAAATGGACAGATTACCGATCAGCAGTCACCACCCCCTCACTCGTACGGTTGTGCATATTCTTTTTGTCAAAAGCTCTTTGGAGAAGTTCGGACTTCAATGTGGATCAAGTCTTCCCATGCATGACTTCGACACTCCGTACAAATTAGCTGGCCACCAGACAATCTGATGAATTACCAAGAAAACAAGAAATCTGCCAAGTGAAACTCAGGTTTGAACAAAATGATCGAAACTCAGCCTGACTGACTGGGACGTGAGAGGAACCACGTCTAGTAGTCTTGATACCGTCTTCACCCAAATAAAAAGCCCGGTCATTAACGCTGCATCTGGTCTGCAAATTGCCCCAAATACAGCTATAAAGCCTATAATGACCAGGCGTTTTATTCGGGTGAAGACGGTAGCTCCACAACTTCACCTAAGATTTTGAAAATATGTGCAAGTGACCAAGATATCTGTTGTTTACCAGATCCAGTCAGGTAGCAACTAAGAGGCTAGTTGCTGCCTTCTTATCCCAAAGATAATGCACGCATCATTACGAAAAGTATACAGACTCTTTTCTACTCCAAATGCAGTAATGCTCAGTGCGCGTGGTGTTCGGGGAAAGGAGTTCTGCTCAGGTTCCAGTCAGATCTGCCAATTGTCCTCTTCCACAATGCGAACCCAATCCGGACATCCGTTAAAATCAGAACGATACAGGGAAGATTAGCATGGCCCTTGCACAAGGCTGACGCACATAAATCGAGAAAAGAAATGGGAACCCAATCCGCCACTGGCTCTGATACATATACATATATATTCGATGTTTATCTATGGCATGAAACTGATGAAAGTACATCAATATAAATAATTTGCTGTTTCTCATTCCCTGATTTCACTTTGAGACTGTTCATTGTGCCCTGTTTGCCATAAACCGTTCTTGGCATTTCCAGGCATTAGGTCATTATTTTTCCATTCTTAGGGAATCTTAGCACTTTTGTTTAGCCTGCAGAACTCAGACCGCCCAGGTTGTATGAATGGTATTTCGCCTAGAAAGAGCTAACACATTTTACAGTCTTCTCAACCTTCCGGCATGCGGCAAAGTGGTCCTGCTCTCTTTCTCAGGAGATGGGACCAATCTTGAGCCCATGCAACGTGTCCCAAAAGCCTTTCGTGTAGTAGCATCCGCACCTCTAAGAAGTTGAAAACAAAATCACAGGGCAACTATGAAGGTGCATCCACCTCTTGTTTTTATGAGACCATACTGCATTTCAGAGAGGATCGAGTGGCATAAACAAGCAAGTAGACTTTCCGCCAAAGATGCCCGCATTTGTGTGGTGGTACATGCCAGGTCTCATTCGTCTTGCAGTGCGACACATAGTGATCTGACAAGCATTGAAGCATGCTATCCACGACCACACAACTCCCTGTGAACAGGTAGCCAATGCAGCTCCATTGGTCTCGCTACACTACTCTCCACTCTCCACGAAATTGGACACCGCATGGAGAGTTGTCACTCTCCAAATTTGAAGTGTTTGCTTCATTGCTGCACATACTCTCCGCAGCCCGACTCTCCAAGGAGGAAGAGGAATCAATCAATCAATATCATTCCATGATGAGGTCGCACAAAAGGAAGGAGGTCATGCCAGCAGGAGGAGGTTGCTAGAGGAGGTCGTGAGGAAGGGAGGAGGTTGAGGGAGTGGAAGGCCAGGAGAAGGTCGTCTGAAAGGGGTGGGGGGGAGCCACAAGATGGCAGGAGGAGGTTGTGGGAGGGGGAGGAACACAAGAAGTGGCAGAGGAGGGGGAGGAGGAGGAGGTTCTGAGAGTGGAAGGGCAGGAGAAGGTCGTCTGAAGGAAGGGGAACAAGATAGCAGGAGTAGGTTGTGCGAGGGTGAGAAGGCAGTCGCACAACCCCAAGGGAGAGGAAGACAAAAACGTGGCAGAGGAGGAGGGGGAGGAGGAGGAGCTGACGGTGCAGAAGAGGGTGGACGAGAAGGAGGTGGTTGCGCGAAGGGAAGGAGAAGGTCAGAAGGTCGTATGAACGAGATGTCTCTCTCTCGCACACACGCACACACACACATGCACAGGGATGAGTACAGGGTTGGTGCATGTGAAAACAACCACTTTTCTCTCTCAAGGGTAATGCTAACTCTCAGTGCCGTGGTGAGCTCTTCAAATATGGGAATGGAAGACCGGCCGAGCCGAGGGGACCACAAGACTGGAGTGATGCGTTCATCAGCTTGAATCCTCATGATCCCGCTCTTGCTCTGTGTGTGTGTGTCACACACACACGCACACACACACACGCACACACACACACACACACACACACACACACACACACACACACAGAGAGAGAGAGAGAGATGAGAAGATGATGGCTTCTCCCTTTATTCTAATAATTCCCAACGGAAGAAAACTACCCCGATCGTGCCAGGGGGGAGTGGAGATCTGAGCTTCCCCCCTCCCTTAAACCACCACTACCTTTCAGGCTGGAAGGCAAAGTTGTGAATGTAACCTATACTGCATTCTTTGGACGCCGGTGGAGGCCTGGCGCTACCGAACCAAAAAGGCTGGCGGCGCCAGCCAAAACAAAAAACACTGCACTGACACTTTGGCCAAAGCTTGGCGCGCAGTTCTGCTCCGCCTTGGCAGTTTAAGATCTAAGATTTTTTTCCTTTTCCTATTTTTTTGAGATTCTGAGAGGCCAGTTTGGCTGAATTGTATTTGTCGAGATTACGGCCACTTGACCCAACTATGTATTGAGGGTGCACAGGAACTTCGCAAGTGTACCTTAGCAATTGTACCTGCTCGGCATTCCCTAAGAGCACTCGTTTGCCCTTACTCGCCGCCCCCTTCCTCCTGGCACTCTCTGTTCTGCTCCAGCACCTCCTGCTTCTCTTGCCCCTCGTCCTCCTCCCCCTGCCCGAGTTGCTCAGCGATGGGCTCCTTCTCTCGCCCCTCCTCCACCACCAGCTCCCATGGAACCTCAGTTCTGAGCTTTTCTTTTGTATACGGACTTGGCCTGGGTTGTGGCTTTGGTGAGGGTCTCTCTGCGTGTCCTTCCCAGGTGAGTTGTTCTTTTCTTTTTTGGGGTCGGTGCATTGTGCTGCGTGCATAGTCACCACAGGCCCACTTGTTCATTACTTTCCAAGTTGTTTCCTCAGCCCAAACACACGGGTGCATGCACATGCCCACCTCTCTCTCTCTCTCTCTCTCTCTCTCTCTCTCTCTCTCTCTCCCTCTCTCTCTCTCTTTTCATATGCATGGAATGCCCGTTGTCGACAGCCGCATGCCAGTCGCAGGTTCTTGTTCTTTTCTCACAGTTTTCCTTTTGTTTTCGGAATGGCCTTTTGCTAAACATTCTTTTTCTTTTTTAGGCCATTCGGTCCAGAAAGTGAGTGTGACAATATCCGCCTTTTGAATGAGAGGGCCAGCAGTCCCATCTCCTCCTTCCTCCTACTGTCCCTCTCCCCTTCGCAAAATGCGCTGTCCTTGTATAGAAGAACATTTGGGACTGGTGGTTCACAAGAGCACTCAAATCACTTCATCCAGGGCCTCTGAGAAAAATGGAAGACACATTAAGCTCCAATTTATCGAACAGGGCATTCACACAGTTAACATTGTTTTTTACGCCATTCTGCATCCGCCTATGTCAGACAGAGTCCAGCAGGCGAGTGGAGATCAGGGCTTTGCCACACAGCGCAAATGCGTACCGGCACACCTGGGATGTTGTTCCATCTGGGATTGGGAGAACCTCGACCAGTCCACAATCATACAACTCACCAGATCAAAATCCCAAGCAAGCGCATGTGCAGGAGGTAGCTTCTTGTCCGATCCATCCCACACGTAAACTCTGAGAGAATTCGCTTTTGTATGCCTCTCGATCTGGTGCTGCCAGTGCTGCACAAGATTAGGAGGAACGACCACCAAGGTGGATTTTGACAAGTAGACACGTTTCGAAGCCTCCAGGGGTGTCAATAGTGCAATCTTCAGCGCCGTTAGATCCAGCAATAAGTTGTAACTGCCTTGCAGACATTTCCAACGATGAGGTGATATTCCACCCTTTCCAGTCTGCAATGAACCGCAACACAAGAACAGAAGCAAACAGAGAAACAAACATCTGATTTGAGAGCCCACAACCAATCCACACGACCCAGACCCTGTACATCAAAAACAAAGAACCATAGTTGCGGTGCACCTCGGTGCGCGGATTTGCGCACGAATTGCACACCGTGCGCAGCGCACCGAAGCGCAGCGCACCGAAGCGCAGCGCACTGTAAGAATTAGGTCCACAAAAAAAACAAGAGAGTAGGGGTTTCGTAATTTCTTAGGGCCTCCAACTCGGCAAAAATGTTAAACTCACCGCGCGAGCTCGGAAACCGGCCGGCCGCGCCCCCAGCTCGAAATTTTCTTTTGGGTAAGGGCTGCCAAATTTCGATTTTCGCAGACCGTTCCCCCAAAAGTTTCAAAATGGTGAAGCATGAAATACTTTAAAAAATAGGGCTCATTCCATCTTTTTCTTTAGGCGGGGTATGAAAGATGTTCTTCCCGCTCCCTTCTGCAAATCCCACACAGTGGTGGGGTAAGTTCGCAAGAAGGGGTGGTCGCCTGATACGACCTGGCCCACGAAGCTTCGCAGAGATCACAAGTTGTGTTTTCTACGGCTAGCCGACCACCAATATATGCTGACGATTGGCGTTCACGTCTGCATGCCGGCAGTTATGGGTTAGGATGAAGATGCCCGTGGCTCTCTCGTTTTCTTGTTTACATTTTCTTACGAATACGTCCAGTGCGGCCTGCTCCACTACTCACCAAATGCACAAAAGACATAGCATATGGCGGTGTATGGTTCCATGTTTTAGCAGAAGATTCATTCTACTAATATCATTTATATAATATATACATTTGGTGACTGGTGGAGGGAGGCCCTGAGAATCACATGGAGACACGAACAGGGTCTAGCTGAACTGGTGACCCATAACTGCCGAGCTACAGCCCTGAACTCGAATCCACAGCATATATTGGTGGTCTGCCCCCATGTCTTTCATGCAGGACGAGGCCATCCTTCTCATTGAAGCAGCGACCCTCAATGGCTCCACATGCGTTGTAGGAGCCATTCGAGGTACCTGCAGGGGCCCTTGAATTGACATAAATGGGACCCTCTCTCTCTCTCTCTCTCTCTCTCTCTCTGGGGGAAGTTGGGGCCTATCTTTTTTTTTTCTTTTATCGGGCAGTGCACGGACCGCGCACAGCGCACGGCGCACAGTGCGCGCGCTGTCATTCCAGCGCACAGTGCAGTGCGCACCGCAGTGCGCACTGGTGCGCCGCAACTATGCAAACAGCCATCAAAAATGCAGGTAGACAGTGGAAATCTTTTGTAGATCTGCAGAAGCAAATCTTTTGTAGATATGCAGAAGCAAATCTTTTGTAGATCTGAAGAAGGAAATCTTTTGTAGATCTGCAGAAGCAACAAGCACACTTTGTACACCAGTTACTGATTGAAAAGTGTTTTGGATGCTGCATTCCTTGTCTCCAAAATGCTGAAAAATTTGACATGACTGCAGATGCTTCCACGCCTTCAATCGACTCATCACACCTGCGTGTGCTCTCTACCAGTCCAGATGCAGGTGGACGGTGCACATCGTGTGGTAGATCTGTGGAAGAAAACAGTACTATACGGTTCATACATCAGTAGTTAATTCGACTAGTGTTTTACAGTTTAAACTTTAAAGTTTAAACTGTTTTTAGAGTGGTCCTTATCTCCAACACAGAAAAATTTGCACGATCGTAATTCTCATCCCTTTGAATGAAAAATATGAAAACAATCATCTAGCATAGACGCCACTGTAGAAGGAGAAACTCTTACAAGATAACTTAGAAAAGTTAAAAAACACCAAAAAAACTTGAATGATTAAAATGGTTAGGCCCGCGAGGAAAATGCCAAAAACCAGACCTGGTCACCCATCCCGGCAATCCTCCTTTTTCTATTTGTATTGATTTGATTATTTCAGAATGAATTTTCTTGTTTTTCTAGAATCATATAGTCTATGGTATAGAAATAGATACAGAAAAAAGATTCTTGTTGAGTTGGGCCCGGGGTGGGCACCCGGGTAAACTGGGCAGGATAAAAAACCGCCCAGAATTTTTTTATTTTTTTCTTGAAACCGGGGTTGTTCTGCTCTCAGCGAGAGGACCCCAAATCTGCAATAAAATTGTGGATTTGGGGGGGGGGGGGGGGTCTGGGTGGGGGGTGCTGGGGTTGGGGGCTCTGCATGTATGTTGCCTGCTGTATGCTGAATGAATGTCTTCTGATATGTACTGGTTGGGGGCTCTGCATGTTTGTTGCCTGCCGCTCTGATGTCTGCTGCATGCATGTTATTGACCCTTTCATTCTGAAGAAGAACAAGACTGACAAAAATGAAGACTGACGAGAAGAAGAAGAAGACTTACAGACCGACAACTTGCAGGAAATCTTTGAGTTCTTCGGCAGAATATCAACTGCATATGGCCAATATCGATCCACATTCGAACACCTCTCTCTCTCTCTCACACACACACACACACACACAGGGAGGAATGGCGAGATGGGATAGATGGAGGGATGGAGGTAGTGATCGATGGATGGATGTATGATGGAGGATGGCGAGATGGGATGGAGGGAGGGAGGGATGGATGATGGAGGATGGCGAATCGCGAGATGGGATGGAGGGAGTGACGGATCGATGATGGATGATGGAGGATGGCAAGATGGGACGGAGGGAGGATGGAGAAAGGCAGGGAGGGAGTAGGGAAGGGGGGGAAGAAGAAGAAGAAAAGTTATGGAGGAAGATGAAAATGCGAGGGGGACGAGGGGAAGAGGAAGAAGACGAGAGGAGGAGGAGAGAAGAAGAAGAAGAAGATGAGCCGAGAAGGGGGGGGGAGGTGAAAGGCCTGTCGTATCTCACGTGACCTACCGAATGATCAAGAAGAAGAAGAAGAAGAAGAAGAAGAAGAAGAAGAAGAACAAGAAGAACAAGAAGAAGATGGAACAGCGATTTCGTTAAAACGGACATTTTATATTTTTTGAACGAAACACAGCGATTTCGTTAAAACGGACATTTTATACTTTTTGAACGAAATTAGCACCCACTTATTTGGCCCTGAAATGTCACCGTTTTAGCTGTGTGGGGTCCCCCTTGGATGTACCTGAACTTCAGTGAAGTCCAAATGGACCCTCAGGAGATACAAGGTGATTTTGTTTGGGCCAAATAAGTAGGTTTCAATTTCGTTCAAAAAATGTAAAATGTCCGTTTTGACAATTGCTGTTATGGGGAAGAAGTATGGCTGCGGTAGGGTATGGCGGCGACGGGGTACGGCTGTGGTAGGGTACGGCGGCGGCAGTAGGGTACGGAGAAAGGCAGTGAAGAAGAAGAAGAGGAGAGAAGAAGATCTAGCGAATGGAGCATAAGAAGAAGAAGAAGAAGAAGAGAGGTGAGGAGGGGAAGAAGAAGAAGATCAAGAAAGGTCGAGGGGAAAGATGAAAACGTGAGGGGAAGGAGGGGAAGAAAAAGACGAGGAGAGAAGGAGAACAAGAAGAAGATGAGAGGAGGAGGAGGGGGAGGAGGACGAGCTTCGTTCTTTTTTTTTTTTTTAACCGGTCATGTCTCACGTGGCCTTCTACAAGAAGAAGAACAAGAAGGAGAAGAAGAACGAGAAGAAGAAGTAGAGGAGGAGAAAGAAAACGAGTGGGGGAGAAGGGGAAGACGGAGAAGAAGAAGGGTTATGGAGGAAGATGAAAACGCGAGGGGGACGAGGGGATGGCGAGACGGCGAGGAGAAGAAGAAGAAGAAGAAGAAGAAGAAAAGTCGAGAAGGGGGGGGAAGAGGGGGATAGGTGGATGGCCTGTCGTATCTCACGTGACCTGCCGAATGATCAAGAAGAAGAAGAAGAAGATGGGGACGAAGTATGGCTGCGGTAGGGTATGACGAAAATGGCCTGTCGAATAACCGACAAGAAGAAGAAGAAGAAGAAGAAGATGATGGGGAGGAGGAGGACGGGAGAAGAAGCAGAAGAAGATGAGCGGAGGAAGAGGAGGAGGAGAGAAGAAGAAGAAGGAGAAGAAGAGCGGAGGAAGAGGAGGAGGAGAGAAGAAGAAGAAGAAGATGAGAGGGGGAGGAGGCAGACTCCTTAGACATTTGTTTCCGCATTTATTGAATTGTTTCAATTTTATTTGTTGGTTCTTCATTTTATGCTGGGGCCGCCTAGGAGTCTAGGACCTTGGCCAAGACCTTGCACAGGTGCCTATTTTACCCGTCAAAAAAGTACAGGTCAAATGAGACGCACATGGCTGCCACTGCCAAGCCCTGATCCCACAATGATTTGAAAGCCGACAGGTTGGCACAGGTTGGCAAAATCGAGCATTGGGAAGCTGAGGCTTGTTATGTCCTCGTGGTTTAAGGGGAGAACCATATTACCTTGCATTGTTCAAGACTGCTGGGATCTGAACACTGATCCTTAGACATTTGTTTCCCGATTAATTGAATTATCTGTTGCTTTTTTATTTTATGCGGGGGGCTGCGTACGACCTTGCCCAGGACATTGCAGTGATTGCACAGGTTTCGACTTTGTCCATTAAAAAGCGTACGGGTCAAACGAGACGCAAGCTGAGTCTGTTAGGTCCTTGTGGTTTAAGGGGACAACCTAGGCTACCAAAGTGGCCCGGGACCACGGCCAGGCCAAAAATAAATAAATAAACAAATAATAACGTCAAATATAATTGAAATATTATGATAATTATATATATTTTAATAATTTTATTTAACTTTCGTAAAGAATTCGCATATGACCCTGAGGCAAAAGTTGTTCAGTTTATTTTTCCGCATAAGTCTGTTAGGTCCTTGTGGTTTACGGGGACAACCTAGGCTACCAAAGTGGCCCAGGACCACGGCCAGGCCAAAAATAAATAAATAAACAAATAATAACGTCAAATATAATTGAAATATTATGATAATTATATATTTTTTAGTAATTTTATTTAACTTTCTTAAAGAATTCGCATATGACCCTGAGGCAAAAGTTGTTCAGTTTATTTTTCTGCGTAACTTTCATAGCATAATTTTTTTCCAGATTTCTTGGGTTTTCTTTTTCTTTTTTCGCTGGGACCTTTGGTCCTTGCAAGACCGGGCCGGCTGGTAGCCTAGGGGACTACCATTATTACCTTGCATTGTTCAAGACCAATTTCCTTCCAAAGTTCCTCGTAACCTTCCATGCGAAGAGACTGAGGGACATTGAAGCCATCCCCTTCCTTGAATAGCTTCTCCAATGCAGAGTTACGTTGGTTCACCAGCCAGTGAAGAGTTCTCTCCAACTTCAAGTACCTCCAGTGGGCATGTTTTTTAAGGACATTCTGGAAAAACACGACATTTCTCTCCTGCCCTGGACGCTCGTCCTCGCGCACAAAGCCTGGCATACATGTTGTCAGCTCGCCCTCGATGCATTTCTCTTCCTGAGCCTGCAATCCAAGACAAAAAGCTCTTTCCATTAACGTCCAACAGCTCAACCCATACGCATCGCCCGGACATTCGTTGCATGGCAAATCTATCGTGACCAGAAGTATAACTATGCAAGAACAGGACTCAGCTCAACATAGTCACGATGACAAAAATATGGTGCACAATAGAGGAGCGGAGATGTGACCATTTCATCCAGCAACAGTTTATTTGAAAACAAACAAACCAACAAAAAAAATGTCCTTCCGTTAACATCCATGGCCAGTCAGGCAGGGGAAAGCACATGCGTTCTGTCAAACCTGTCGCAAACAGAAATACATCTTTATCGAGAACTGCACTCAGACCAACATAGTCACGATGACAAACACATGGTACAATAGATAAGCCCCAGATGAACCCTTCCCTCAGCAACAGTCTATTTCAACACACACACACACACACACAATCATAATCTCTCTTCCTTATTCCTTTTCCTCTTGAGTGCATTCTTTTTGTGTTGTTGTCCACTTGCTGCATGGTCTAGCCTTTTCCTGCACGTTTTCAAGCGTCCAAGTGCTGCAATACCATTAAGATGTGCCGAGAAGCCAGCATCTGTATGTATCCAGTGCATGGCACTGCTTGCAACACGATTAGGGGCGCTGCTGCTGTTCGGGATGGCTGTATCTGTGTGTTTCCAGGGTCAGTGACAGACATTGTCGAGGACATTCCATGGGTCCTATGGTGGTGTGAACCAATAGTCTGTAGAGTTCTCCTTATGGTGTGAGTGGGTGATGATCTACTTAGTCTGCGCCGTATGAGTGGACTGCCTTGCCAACGCTACCTTGCTACCTGGCTACTCTTCCGATTGTGTTGTGTGGTTGGCTTGTAGGTGCTGCCCCACTAAAAGTGTGTGCTGCTTTCCTGTCTGACAGCCCATCCGCTTTGCCCCTCTGTGTCCCTTGCTGCCTCCTTGTTGCCTTGCTGCCTTTCTCCTCATCGAGACGCCGTGCTGCATCCACTTTGCCCCTCTGTGTCCCTTGCTGCCTCCTTGTTGCTTTGCTGCCTTGTTACCTTTCTCCTCATGGAGATGCCTGCTGCTTTCCAGCCTACATACCTTCCTGTTGCTTGCCATTCAGTGCCTTGTTGCCTTGCCCTTGCCTTGGTGTTTGTGATGTCACCCACTGGCTGTCCACTAACGAAGTGGACAAAGGAATCGAACTCAAAGCATCAATGTGCGAATTCTGCAGATAGTCGAGGGTTCAGCCACCTGAGGAGCCGGTGCAAGTCCAACGTACTTGTTCTTCTTTTTTGGCTTTGGTTTGCATCAGACTCCTGTTTTTCCTGCTTTTCACCCTTCGGACCTTCCCATTGTGTTCTCCAAGATTGTTGCATGTCACACCCGTTTCTGAGAGGTATATGAGAGCCATCTTCATGTGGTACTGCATGGTCGTCCCCTGAGAGGGGATTGTTTGAAGTACAGTTGCATACTGGCGAGCAACTGTATGACGTTTCATATATATGCAACACCACCACACAGACATATGACAAATTTGCACCCTTCTCACTTCTTGATTTTCCCCTTACCATCCACCCTGCTCTCGACTCACGTGTCTCTGCAAACTCAGCTGGTGTCAACAGCAGAAAGCAGGGTCATGCTAGACCTCCAGCTGGAAACATCTCAATCCAGACCCCGAATGACGAACAGATACCATTCAGACATTGGGACTGATCCAGAACGTTGGGAAACGCTCAATTCAGCTGTGTCTTTTCATTGTCTTAAACCATTGCCGCACAGCGGAGTGCAATTGCGCACCAAGCTTTTGCTCAAGCGCCAGCGCGACTGTTTTTCTTTTGTTTTGGCTGGCACCGCCACCCATTTTGGTCAGGTGGCACCCGATTTCAGCAAGCCTCCTGAGAATCCAGTATAGGACCTACAGGTTATATTTAAGACTTAGTCTCCCACTCATATGCTGCAAGGTGGTGGTGGTTTAACAGTCACGACTGTCAAGCAAAATTTTGTGGTGGTATTGCAACACTGCATACCTTCTCTGACTTCTTTATGGCTTCATTTTTCATGACTTCCTAATCAAAAAATCATGCCTATGGAAATTCAAAGTTTGGAAATCGTGGCGTATATACTTCATACCATGGGTGTATAATACTGTATATACTTTATAGTAAGGGTGTATATCTTGTACAAGGGTACCTGTTGCGGCTTCGCTGGCAAGGGATTGAGCGGGAAATGGGAGAAATGAGTCAGGGTGGTGGGTTCGGTGGGTTTTGGGGTGGTGTGGTCTGGGGTGTTTTTAGACTCATGAATGGGGGGTTGTGCCCTAACAGCCATGTCAATGTGTGTGCAGCACCTCCTGCTAGTTAAGGAGGTTCTGCAACAGCTGGCTTTGGAAATCGGCATGCTATGTCTACCCCTACTGTCTTCCCCCGAATCTAGCCTGAAATCCAGCAGCGTACCTTGGTTGGTATGGCACGCAAGTGGCATTCATAAGGTCTTGGGTTCAATCCCCGTTGGCCTCATGTACCTTCCTGGGCAAGCTTGGCGCCAGGCACATAGAGAAAGACCGGAGGGGAGGCACGTCCTTTTTTCCCCGAGCTGTGGAGGTGTGGCGGAGGAGCGGGGAGAGTGAAGAAGCGGGGGAAGAGGGCGGAGGAGGGCGGCAGGAGCAGAGAAGTCGTGGGGGATGAGCCAGGTAGTTAGTTTGGGGTCTCTCTCTCTCTCTTTCTCTCTCTCTCTCTCTCTCTCTCTCTCTGCTGCACGCTGTCTTTCCGTGTTTTTTTTTTTTAAATAAAGGTCTCCTGATGGTCCACGGGTCAGATATCAAACTAATCGGAACAGATACTACACTTGATCGTCATCGTCGTCGTCGTTTTGCGGGGCGGGATAGTTAGTTAGTTTGGGGTGTGTCTCTCTCTATCTCTCTGGTGCGCGTGAAAGTGCGTGCGCCATTTTTCAAACTGATTGGAACAGATACTACAGTTGATCGTCATCGTCGCCATCGTACAGCAGAGGAGCGGAAAGTGACAGACACTCGATCATCATCATCGTCGTCGTTTTGGTAGTTAGTTTGGGGTCTCT